>JALGPY010000027.1:4202500-4466312 GCA_023055425.1 Linanthus parryae
GATTCTGCTAGAGGTCTTAATTGGGAGGTGCTTTGAATGAATGTTTGCCGGAGGAGGTCTTAATTTTCAGGACATGTTATGATGTTTTGAAGCTTATTCTTGAATACGTACTCAGTTTTCAATGGTGTTTCGGTTGCTGGAGGTGCACCCGGTGACTCCGGATGTCTCATCTTCTCTCATTGAGAAACTTAAGTGTCAGCATGTGGAAACGTGACGGTGTCCAATTTCAAGATCTATTGGAAATTTTCATTGTATTTTCTTTTCATTTTATCTTTTTCTTTTTTCTTGAGCATGGCATTATCTTCAGAGTTGGTGAGCTGTACCGCTCTGAACGGCGAATTTCTCTCAACTCTCCTCAATTATGAAGCAGCGATCAAGCAATACATTCAACTCCTCCATACAACTCATTCCTCCTCTAAGAATTGCTCTTGGAGTTTACAAGTTTTAATTTTTTGTTGAGCATTTTACTTGTTTTATTTCTTGTTATTTGTTAGTTGTTTGCTACACTTAATTTTAAGATTTTATCCAATATTTTAAGAAAAAATGTCTTCCCCTCCCAACGTAGACATTGATCTTGATGACATCGACCAATGAATAGGTGTAGGTGCCGGTTTATATTTTGGTGAAGAAGAAAATGATCCGGCTAAAAAAAATAAAAGAACACGTAAAGGTTGTAGTAAAAAAAGTCCAGTTGGGAGTTTATGGGAAAAATAAAACAAGGCTTAGGTCCCGATGGTAGTGACGCGTTTAAAGACGTTTGTAATCTTTGTAAAAAATAGATTTTAATTCATAAAACTGGTGGGTTAGAATCACTTAAAAAACATTTACAAACGGCACACAAACTTTTCTTAGGTACACAACCCGAAGGTAACGAGTTTGTTCAAACCTAACTAGGATATAACGCTGAAGGTACACAAACATGGTTAGTTCCTTTTATTTATTGTTACACCAACGAAAAAAAAGTAATATCCCATTATATTAGCGCTAAAGAACAACCTACTAGTATGGCGGACGACGAAGAGTTTGACAAAATGATTAAAACTGCTTTTGTACCTCTTTTAAGCGAATTGGTAGAAATACTACTAGGAACGATATAGTTGCTTTATAAAATGATAGGGAAGACCAAATTTATCAAAGTTTCGGAAATTCTAATTTTACAATTGCTTGCGCATCCGATATGTGGACCGGTAGAGACGATAAATAATATATTTGTGTCACCGCACACTACATTGACCCCGAATGAATTTATAAAAACATGTAATTGCTTTTCAGCAAGTTGTATATCATCAAAATGGTTTAAACATTGGAGATACTATTGTATATATTTTTAACGAGTGGGGTATTAAAGACCGAATTACCGCAATTACTTTTGATAATGCTTCTTCATGAGAGTGTGCGATTTCTCAAAACTCAAACGATCCTCTCAACACCCTTTGGCGAGAACCTTGGACACATACGATGTGTATGTCACATTATTAATTTAATTTTACAATATAGTTTACAATCACTAAGAACACATGCTTCGCTTATTCGCAAAGCTATTACATTGTTACGTCTTTACCCGCACAGACACGTCGATTTTTGGATATGTGTACTGAAAACGGTAAAAAAAGAAAGAAGTTTGCAATTGACTGTAAAGTAAGATGGACTTCAACGTACTTGATGTTACAACTAGTGTTGTTGACTACGGGTCACTTATTTAACAATTTAAAATGAATATAGGTTACTGAGAATTTCCGTAACGAGTTTTGATTGGAAAATTGCGGAGACCTTGAAAAATTATCTTGAACCATTTTATACCGCCACGAATCTTGCATCAGGTATTTATTATCCAGCCACTAACCACGTTCTTCAGTCACTATGTTTTATGAGTGACGCTTTTAAAAATGCTAGGGGTAATATTATATTATCGAAAGTAATTGCGACTATGGAAGTAAAATTTCTCAAATATTATCCATTTGGAATTTTGTTTCAGTAGTATTTTTGACCAAAGGGCTAAGGTTGAGACCACGGAGTATATGCTAGAACTAATTACAGAATACACGGTTCATAGTATTACACCATCTACTGGTAGTGTTAAAACAACTCTTAAATTTTATGTTTGAAAATATGTCAACAAGTATGGTAAATGTAAGCAAGTCTCTCATGCATCTTCTTCAAGTGATCCAAAGGGTAAGGGTAAGGCAAAACATTGTCTGTTATGTAAGAGTAAGCAATCCAACACTATCGGGCCGACCAGTGATTCAGAATTAATTAAGTACCTTAAAACTATTTTTTTTCTCAAAACAATCCGCGGAAGAACTAGAAAGCCTAGATGTACTCGCTTGGTGGAAGCAACAAGAATCAACATATCATATTGTTTCGATTATGGCACGTGCAGTTCTAACCCCGCCAGTTTCTACAGTGCCTTTCAAAACAACTTGTAGTGCAGGTAAATGAGTGTTGCCGAAGAAACAAGCGTGTTTAACATCGGATATGTTGGAGGTTCTTATTTTCTCAAAGGATTGGAACGATGCCGACAAACGGGTACAAGACGTTCGCACTTGGGTCGTGGAGGTGGAAGAATTATTCAAAAGCTTAGAATTAGGCGAGGAGGAACCGGTATATCAAGGCGCCTAGACGACGAGACAAAAAATTAAGACATTTCTTATCGTTCATTAGCATAAGTTAGTACACAATGTAAGCTAGAAAAAAAAACAAAAACGCAAATGATAGATAGTTGAGTGGGTGCCAACCTAGTTGGGATGTACTTACACTATAGTGACGCAATTTTTGTAGGGTTTTGATCATGGATACGCAACGGAAAAGATAAATTATCCATTCAATACCCTCCAAGGATCACATGAAGAGAATCATAACGATGGTAATTAAAGGAAGAATTATGTTACACACCTTAGGGTTTCTCCTGTGATGACTTGTAACGTGATTGTGTCACGTCTCTACGGTTGATCCACGCCTAGAGTTGAGATCTAGATCTTTCTTCTCCTTTGTGCTAGCTTGGAACGGAAGAAGAGGAAGAAGAAATCACAAAAAACGAGGCAACAAGGGAAGCTCACGACTTCCTTGTGGCCGACGGGTAGGGGCGGTCGGCTAGGGGGGCGGTCAGCCTCTCTAGCTTGGCTTGCTCTCTCCTTTATTCTCTCCCACTCACTTATGTTATGAGCATTAGTGTGGGAAGAAAGCTAGGAGCATCATTTATATAGTCCAACAACTCCTTGTTGACTACCTAAAGGCCCTTCCTAATCCAACATGACTTCGGATTAGTCCCTTCCTTGCATATTAGTCCTACTAAGTTTGCAAGGTGTTGCAAAGTGATTCTTCTAATTAATTAATCATATTAATTAATTACCAAATCTAGTTCAACTCTATCTAGCGTTTGACCCCATTGGTTCTCTCTAGTTGGTAGCAACAATTTGCTAATATGGAGCGGTCTCTAGCAAAACATCCATTCTAGTCAACTAATAGAATAGTCATCCGACAAACCTTGTGCAAGTAATTGTCACATCCCTTTGTCTCTATATCCGGATTGGACATGAGACATACAAGTCACACTCGTATATCCAATCCATAGTTTCTCGATCCTGGGAATAGCCTTATTCGTGCAAATAACATCAATATCCCATATTGATTTATTTGAGTCTGGCCAGACATTCCATAAGCACTATCCCTCGAGTGACCCCGGATATTTGCTCCCGTTATGTGGGAGAGAAAAATTCTATCTACGTCTACTACGATTTCTAAGCTTGCTTCCTATTGTATCCGGTACGCGCCTTTATAGCTACCCAGTTACAGTATAGCGTTTGACGCTACCAAAATCACAATAATCCACAACTAGATAATCTAGTGACTTCAAGTCTAAGGATGACAATACCGTTGTCACCACGAGATGCACTTGTGACTCCACATAACATGTATGTAGCCTTCTCAGAGATGGGTCAATCCAGTGCGCCATTACCCTTAATGCACACTTATGTGTTGGATCATTGTCTCTCCATATCAATCCAACCCCATACTAGTCAATAGATAATTGTCCTATTAATCATTATATTGAACTAAGGATATTTAAGATAAACAACACAATTGTAAATCTAAGGACTTCATTATATTAAATATCCAATAAATAAAACAATGAATGTTTTAGCCAAAACAAGTTCATACTCTACTAGATTGCCTCTAGGAAATCTATTCCAACAATTTTATTAAACATTTTGTATATTGATTAACAATACAAGTAATGCTTTTTAATCTTTATTCGGGTAATTTTACATTAATATAATGATTTTTTATACCACAAAACAAATCAAACATTTTTTTTCTAAAACTGTCGAAAATCAACCGGAACCGGTTAACCAAACCGAACCGAACTGAACCGATATACCCGTCCTGTTCCACCGGTTCCGGTTCTGTTATAGATATGGGAAAAAGTTGGTTTCCATTAACCGAACTAAATAAGGTTTTTCTACCGGTTAAGCGAACCGAGAACCGACCGACTAGGAAAAAACCGTCTGGGTTTTGGTTAACCGAACATGCAGCTTTACCCCACACCATGCTACGTAATATTAAAACAAAAAACTAGTGGACATGAGAAAGTCAGAAATCACAAGTTATACAGTGGAGAACATAGGTGGGGCCCCCGCAAAGTTGCCAATTTTCATGATTACCCCTATTATTTCACATCCTTTTCATCCAAGTATTCGGAAATAACCTTCTCAAAATTTGAAATATCAACCATACCCGTCTAATTAAACTATATTTGACTTAATTATTTTTATGATAAGAAGATGAATATTACGTGCTCTCCAGAATTTCTTAATATATCTACTTGGATGTATAAGATTCAAAGAAATTATTATAGAATTATCGTAAAATTAGTAAATTATGTAAAAAATGCAAGCAAAAAATTACTAAATGTTTAATATATTAAAATAAGACCCCTTCTCAACATAAATCATGTGTTCGTAACTTATATAAGAAAGAGAATGTGAGACGAGGCTATATTTCTGGTGTCTTTTTGTCATTTCACAATATTTTGACAGAAAATATATTCTGGCGCACGAAGACAAAACCACATAAAGTATTTTCGCAACATATGAAACCCCGAGGGAGTCTTTCGCACATACCCCTAACCACATGGGAAAAATTACGTTAACCCTTAATTTTATTCTAAACTCCTAAGAGTGTCGACGGAAGAAGACCGTGAAATGTGAATCGCGTTGTCAATGCGTCAACCAATATTTAATGACAATTAGTATGGTAAGGGTAAGCAAGTCTCTCATGTATCTCCTTCAAGTGATCCAAAAGGGTAAGGGTAAGATAAAACTAGGTCTGTTATATCAGAGAAGACAATCCAACAACACCGGGTCGACCGACGTTTTGAAATTAATTACGTACCTTAACACTAATTTTTCTCACAACAATCCGCGAAAGAACTAGAAAGCCTAGATGTACTCGCTTGGTGGAAGCAACAAGATTCAACATATCGTACTGTTTCGATTACGCCACGTGATGTAATAACCCCACCAGTTTCTATAGTGCATTCCGAAATAACTTTAGTGCAGGTAAACGACTGTTTTCGAAAAAAAGACGAGTTTAACATGGGAGATGTTGGAGGTTCTTATATGCTTAAATGATTGGAACGATGCCGACAAACGGGTACAAGACGTTCGCACTTGCACTACAACAAATATGATCTTTGTTGACAGTTTTTTTGTTGACAGATGGTTTTATGTTGCTAGTTGCGCGTTTAATCGACAATATTTGTGTTTGTCGATGCACATGATATTTTTTGTCGACCTTTTGGTTTTTATTCAATTATACCTAAGAATTTAGTCAATGATTGTGACTATTTTTTTAAGTTTTGACAATCTATTATATAGTTACATACACAATTATCAACTCCTGCAAAAGGGTGAAAGAAATAAAGAGAGGAAAAATGAAAAATTAAAAACAAAATCATTATCTCATCAGTTGAACTACGTGAAACACTCTAAACTACCACACCACTCAGACACGTCTCTCGACTCTCTCTCTCTCCCAGAAACCTCTCTCTCACAAACCTAGCTATCTCCCTCTCGATCGCCCAGTCCTCTATTCAATCACGCGATCCTCTCATCCAGTCGATCGATAAAACATGTCTCTCCGAACCAATTCCCGCTCCGAGGTCCGCAAAAAGTCGTACAAGACTGGCGTCGAAACCGACGAAGCTCGCCGTCGCAGGGAGGACAATCTCGTCGAGATAAGGAAGAACAAGCGCGAGGACAATCTCCTGAAGAAGCGCCGATAAGGCCTCCTCCTCCAGCCCCAGCAACTGTCGTCAGATGCTTTCCCACCAGTCGAGAAGAGGGTATGTAATGTTCCCTTCTTCTGATTCAATTTCGTCTTCATCGGATCTTTCACACCAAGCTGATTTAGGAAATGGGTTTTCGATTTTTTGGATTTTTGGTTATGGGTTTTGGTTTTCTGGTTCTGGGTCTCGGCAATTCCGAAATGATTTGGATAAAAGAGTGTCGATCTTATGATTTTAGATCTAATGGGTTTGTGGGTTTTAGTTTGATTTGATTTGGGTGTTTAGGAGATGGAGTGTAGGGATGTAGATCAATGGTTAGTGGTTAGATTATTGGGTTTATGTCTAATCAGAGTTGAATTCTGCTTTATTGAATTGGGTATACCCAAGTAAGTCATCATAGGAATATGTTTGATAATTTAACAATTGTTAGAAGACTTGAAAAGAGTGTAGCTGTATCTACTGACAATATTTGGTTCGATTACCGAAAATCTCCGAGTCTCCGCCCTCTATCAGGCTATCTTAATCTCCCTCAGATGTTCCTTCGGGGCTGTGTAAGTCTTTCAAATTATGTATTGCTTTCTCTTTTTCAGTTAGGTTTTGATTGCTTCTCACAGAAAAATACGATTTTTAAACCCTGAATGGCATAAGGGAGAGAGTTCTTTTGGCAGAAAACCCACCAAAATCTTCATCTGTATGATAAGGGAGAGAGTTCTTTTTCAGCTTCGTGGGTTCGTTGTTTGGGTGAGGTTAATTGGTCTGTAGGTGGTTGTAATCTTGTTATATATGGTTCAGGTGTGTGATGGTGTATAGGTACTGTAGGCGTTTGGTTTGTATCAGTCCGGTCTGTGAATGAAGGCAAGGTAGTGATGATGAAGTTTGTGTACTTGTGGTTGAGGATTATTTGCAGGGTCTTTTTGTATTATAGGCAGTCGTGTAGGTAGTTTGTTGTGGTTGCTATGTGTGTTGGTTATGGTCTGATGAAATGGTATGGTGTTGTTTCATGGTTGCCGTGGTTATGCTCTAATTTGTCTGAATCTTTTTGTTTTGGGATATTGAGCCCTATGTGGTCACTTTCTAAGATATAAAATGAGTCTCATGTTGTTTGATTTTTAGATCCATCTATGTTTCATATCAAGTCACAAGCAGAACCATTGGATATTGGGAGGAACCTCTCTTTTATCTAGGGCTTGAACTGAAAAACACAATATACAACACAAAGCTATATGGTTTTTCAGCTGAAACCTGTGTTGGATTCATGATTTGTTCAGGAACCACAAAGGGATTTTGTTTTTTTTAAGAAATATGGATTCATAAATTTCAGCCATTTCTATTTTATTTTTTATTCAATTTGGAGGGTAACAAGTCATGGTTACTTGGGATCTGAAGATTGAATGGGTAATTTGCATCTGATATTTTTTTGTTACTGTTTTAATATGAATGTAGGCATTTCATGGAAAACGTATAATTTATGCTTTTAGATTATATATAATTAGTTTGTATCCTTTCATACTTTCTTTAATCACTTAAGTTTTTAATTGTTTTTCTAATTTAAGGACAAAACAGTGAGTTACCACATCATTTCATTAAACTGAATTGTGTAATGAAACTTGGGTGCAAGGAGCAAAAAAGTTCTCTTTTTTCTTTTGTCCTTTGATCCAGT
The DNA here is from genome assembly GCA_023055425.1 of Linanthus parryae. Lineage (NCBI taxonomy): Eukaryota > Viridiplantae > Streptophyta > Magnoliopsida > Ericales > Polemoniaceae > Linanthus > Linanthus parryae. The sequence goes on from JALGPY010000027.1 coordinate 4,210,447, forward strand.
AATACTGAATTCAACATCCCAAAAGAAACGCAGTTACATAGATTCAAAAATAAAACATGTGCCATTTATAGATGGTCTATTACTACCTCATCTGTTTCTATTGGTTAAGGCTCTCCCTTTGTGCTAAAAATTTCAGTTGAAGCAATTGTAGAAAATCGAGCTAATTGAGATGTCGCCTGTCTCCTCGTAGGACTGCAAGACAAGCTTTCGGTCGATACCCAAAAAGGAGTCAAAGGACTCCTCATATGCAGTTTCATAACACTATGTCTATGTAAAATTTGAAGCTTCAGGCCCAGTGGAAGAGGTATTGGATCTCTCATGATCATTCACTCTTTTATGAGCACATCAATTGTTAGTAGCAGTGAAAAAGTTGAGACATGGTGAACAACTAGACATATTGACTGATAAATATCTCAAAGGGCTTAACTCTCTCTACGGCGCAATATTTCTAATATTTCAGGTACGGCGTTATTGCTTAGTTAGGTTTCTTTGAACAAGTTATTTACGAAGTGTCCAATGCACATTCCAGAGTAATACCATAGAAATGTGAAACAAGTGAATACTGAGGCATGTTATGCTGGCTGTATGAAATTACAAATTATGTAAAATTTTATTTGTGTCAGGGCTACAATCTTCTTTTGATCCCTATGAAAAATAATACTTTTTCCGATGACAGTAGACATATAAACTCCTACAGGTAACAATATGAAAATATTGTCGTTAGCTGAAACAATAGTAAGGAAGAAGGTAATAAAGGTTACTCAAGTTTATAGGAAAGTTCGATGGAATTATACCCTTGATGAGACTGTTGCACATGTCTCTGAATCAATAAGCAGAATAAATATTAAGATTTCGAAAAATATAAAACAATACAAACAAATATCAGAAAGAGAAACAAAAAAGCATTGGCTATAGGTGAAACAAATATTCCATTATTTTGAATATTGTATATTGATGTATATCGTAGGCGATATTCATTGTTGTTAAACCACACAGCCACTATCTTATGATTCATTTTTTCATTGTTTGTAGGTTTAGCGTCGCTTTTTATGATACGTTCAGGGCATCGAAGGATGCAAAGTACTGGCCGGTGATTCTGGGCATTTGATTCCTCTTTCTGGACATAGTTTTTGAACTTTAAAACGCTAGCTACTTGTTTTGTTAACTTAATTATGCTTTGTATGACTCTTTAATTAGAGTGAACTGGTGGAAGGTCATTCACTCGGCTTAAGGATGCAAAATACTTATTATGTAGTATTATTTTTGTTTGTAATGGAAAAAATCCCACTTTGGGTGGGTTGATCTTGGATTTGAGCACATTTGTGCATATATGTTTATGAGTAGTGCTTGAATTTTGGGTGCATGTCTGCATATATGTAAAAATCTCCATAATTTTTTTTTTATTTCGTCGTGATACAGGCGACAAACATGTATGTCGCCAGGAAGATGTAAAAGTGAGAAAACATGTCTACTGGTGACAAACATAATTTGTCACCTATGTACATAAACTACCAAATTTACTTGCCGGTAGTTATACTAGATACAGAAAAGGTTTGTTGTTAGATTTAAACTGTCGACAAAAACTGATGTCGCTTTTTTTTTTTTTTTTTTTTTTTTTTTTTTTTTTTTTTCTGCCGACGTAATTGAGATTTGTCGGCCTTAATACTAACGACCGACTTGTAGTGACCATTTTCCGTCAAAAAATTATTTGTCGATAGAATTTCTACCGACATATTTGGCATTTCTAGCGACAATTTATCCTGTCACCGGAGGCAGAATTTGTTGTAGTGTTGGGTCATGCAAGTGGAATAATTTATTCAAAAGATTAGGATTAGGTGAGGAGGAACCGGTAAATCAAGGCGCCTAGACGACGATACGAAAAATCAAGACGTTTCTTAATATTCATTAGAATAAGTTAGTAGACAATGTAAGTTAGAAAAAGTACAAATGATAGATAGTTGAGTGGGTGACAACCTAGTTTGGAGGCACTTACACTATAGTGATACAATTTTATCTAAAATTTTGTATATTGATTAATAATACAAGTTATGTTTTTTTTTTTGATATCTTATTTTCTACTTTCATATAATTTAATGTTTTTTTATACCACAAACAAAACTAAGCAAAAGAAAAATTCTAAAAGTGTCAAAATTGACCGGAACCGGTTAACCGAACCGGACTGATATACCCGTTCTGGTCCAATGGTTCCAGTTTGGTTATTGATATGGGAAAAATTTCAAATTCTAACTGAACCGAATAAGGGTTTCTAACGGTTAACCGAAACGAGAACCGACGGGTAGAAAAAAAGTCAATTCGGGTCCGGTTCTGGTTAACAGAACATGCAGCTTTACCCCACACCATGGTACATAATCTTAAAACAAAAAACTAGCGGACATGAAAAAGTGTGAAATCACAAGTTATAAAGTGGCGGACGTAGGCAGGCCCCCCCACAAGGTTGCCAAATTTCATGATTACCCCTATTATTTCACATACTTTTAATCCAAGTATTAGGAAATGACCTTCTCAAAATTTGAAATATTAACCACACCCATCTAATACAATATATTTGTCTTGATTACTTTTTTGATAAGAAGATGAATAGTGCGCGCTCTCCAGAATCTCTTAGTATATCTACTTGTGACGTATAAGTTTCACAGAAATTATTATAGAATTATCCTAAAAATAGTAAAATATGTAAAAATACAAACAAAAAATACTACATGTTTAATATATTAAAGGAAGGCCCTGCTCAACATAAATCCTGCGTTCGGGACTTATATAAGAAAGAGAATGTGAGAGAAGAAATTGGAAGAATTGTGAGACGAGGCTATATTTCTGGTGTCATTTTGGCATTTCACAACGTTTTTAACGAAAATATATTCTGACGCACGAAAACGAAACTGAAAAGAGACCGTAGGTGGTTATGAGATTAATCAAACACAGCCATGGAATGGCAGAGGTGAACCAGAGAAAGACGAAGAAGAGTATTGTATTCTTCAGTGAATCATACAAGAGACCTAAAAGTCTATTAATAAAATAATGAGCAAAAGGGATCACCGTTGGATTGAATCCAAAAGTCACAAATCAGATCCACTAAATCATTTTGTAAGGTAACCACTTGAATTGTGCGTTGACTTCTCCATAGTGCTTAATGGCATTGATTCAGATCCTTCAAGTGTAGATTGGGTTGCTATACTTCAAGTGTAGATTGGGCTGCTCTTTAGTCCTTGGGCTTTGAGCTGAGGAGGCTCGGGCCTTTGGGCTAGACTGCACAAAAGAGGTCCATCACTTGTTGTGGTTTTGGGCTTCATATACCATGGTTTAATACTCCCCCTCAAACTAATGATCCAGGGTGGATCATTAGTTTGTGTTTGAGATCCTGAAAGTGACTGGTGGGTAGTCCTTTGGTGAATATATCGGCGAGTCGGTCAGAGCTCTGCACAAAATAAATAGACAAGTCATGTGTTAGTAATTTTTCTCGGATATAATGATAGTCTATTTCAATGTGCTTGGTGCGTGCATGTAAAATTGGGTTAGCTGTGATGGCTATAGCGGATAAATTATCGCATAAGAGTGTAGGTTTTTGTGAAATGTAAAGATTTAAGTCTCAAAATACAATTTTGAGCCAAGCTAAATCAGTTGCGGTTGAGGCTAAGGCTCGATATTCGGCTTCCGTGGATGATCGAGCCACGGTGGGTTGTTTCTTGGCACCCCAATGGATGGGATTGGGCCCAAGAAAGACAACAAAGCCAGTTGTACTACGGCGATCAGTAGGGTTACCAGCCCAATCAGCATCGCTAAAGGCAGTGATAGGCATGTAACCTTTTTGATAAAAAAAGACCGTGATTTTTAGAACCTTCCAGGTAACACAAAATACATTTGGCCCCAATTAAGTGATTTTCGGTGGGTGTGTGCATAAATTGGCATAAGTGATTGACAACAAAAGAAATATCTGGACGACTAAAAGTGAGATATTGTAAGGCGCCGAGAAGTTGGCGATACGGTGTGGCATCCGAAAGCGGCGCACTGTCCTGGACATGATATTTTGTACCTACAGCTAAAGGAGTAGGAGAAGGTTTACAATTAGACATGTTAAAGCGAGAAAGAAGGTTAGTAATATACTCAGCCTGGTTGATGGATATACCATCCTTGGTCCTTTTAATTTCAAGACCTAAAAAATAGGTTAGAGGGTCGAGATCCGTCATGGAGAATTCAGAGTTAAGTTTACGAGTGAGTGAAGAAATAAATATAGTGTCACTGCCAGTCAAAATAATATCATCAACATAAAGAAGGAGAATTGTGACTTTTCCATGTGAGTGTCTAATAAAAAGAGAGTAATCCGCATAAGAGGATTTAAAACCAAGCGTAAATAAGTAAGAAGTAAAGCGTTCAAACCAAGCTCGAGGAGCTTGTTTAAGGCCATATATGGACTTGTTTAATTTGCACACATAATGAGGGATTTGTGGGTTTTAAAGCCTTGGGGTTGGCTCATGTACACGGTTTCACGAAGAATTCCATGAAGAAATGCATTTTTGACGTCTAGCTGTTGTAATGGCCAGTCATAATTTGTTGCTAGAGCTAAAATTTTACGGACAGTAGAGTGTTTAACGACTGGGCTAAACGTTTCATCATATTCAATGCCAGGATTTTGATGAAAACCTTTAGCAACTAAACGTGCTTTGTATCGTGAAACGGTTCCATTAGGATTATATTTAGTGCGAAATACCCACTTATTCCCTATAATGTTAGCATTTGGTGGTGGAGGCACCAAAGTCCAGGTGTTTTGTTGTGTGAGGATAGTGAGCGCCACTGAGAGTGTTTACTAGCTTCCGTGTAAGATGTAGGATCATAAATAATAGTAATACCTGAGAAACCTGACTTTCTTTTGCTAATACCAGACTTACTACGAGTTTGCATGTGATGGGTGGTTGTGTTGTTTTGTACCATCTCAGCATTTGTCGGCGCAGAGGACGTTGTCAGCCGAAGATGCCGAGCCTGAACCGGGGTTAGAAGGGATAGCAGGATGTGAAGTCTGACCCGAGACAGTGTGATTCAGATCTCCATCTAACTGCATCGGGTGTGCCATGTCTGAACCGGTAGGCGAAGTGACTTTCGGGTGTGGAAACAAACCCGTGACTGTATGGTTCGGAGCCCCGGCAGGCTGCATCGGAACGGCTGGAGCCGGTTCCTCCGGACCATGGTCTGGCAAACTCATCACGAATGGGTGGTTCGGGCGAATTTCCTGAGTCAGTGGGACCGTGACCAGTGGTGGTACCGAGGTACCTGAAACAGAGAGCATGGAGTCATTGTAATTAGTGATATTAGATGTGGCATAAGGAAAACATGTTTCGTCGAAACAAAGTCACGACTAATGTAAATACGATTTGTGCTCTTTTCTAGACACAAGTACCCTTTGTAGTCATCCGCATAGCCAATGAAAGTACAGAGTTTGGTTTTAGCATCAAGTTTAGAAGAATTGTAAGGACGTAAGTAAGGGAAGAATGCACAACCAAATATTTTCAAGCGTGAATAATCAGGTAGAGTGCCAAAAATTAGTTCAAAAGGTGACTTATTGTAAGTATTTTTTCTAGGCATGCGATTTATAAGATATACAACAGCAGATACAACATGAAACCACATATAATTAGGCAAAGAAGCACGATTAATCATAGTGATAGCAGTTTCCATATTGTCTCGATGTTTGCGTTCTGCAACGCCATTTTGTTGCGGAGTATGAGGACATAATTTTTGATGGGTTATGCCATCGTTGCGAAGTATCTGGGAGAAAGTGAACGACATATATTCTCCTCCACCATCTGTGCAGAGAATAGGAATATCATGATTTAATAATTTTTCAATTTGCAATTTAAACTGAGAGAACATAGTAGGAACGTCAGATTTGTTACGTAGGGGAAAAATCCAAGCAAATTTAGAAAAATCGTCAATAAACAATACATAATATAGATAGCCATGGTATGATTTGGAGCTGGATGACCCCCAAACATCATTATGTAATAAATGCAACGGTTCATCTGATTTTGAATGAGAGTCAGAATATGGAAGACGATGCATTTTACCCTCTAAACAAGAACGACAAAGTCCTTTATTATTACTACTCGAATAATCAGAAGCAGATATTATTTTATGCAAAACAGTGTATGAGGGATGTCCCAAGCGATCATGCCAAGTGCGAACATCCACTTTATTACTAACATAAGCAAAAGAAGAGGTTTTAAAGGGTAGAGATTCAATGGGGGTATAACCCATTTTTACTCAATCCCTGATATAGAAGAGTTCCCGTAGCTTTGTCCTGAATAGAAAAAGATCTGGCGTCAAAAATAAATCTACAATTATTATCAGCACATAATTTATTTACAGATAATAGGTTTGTGCTAAGTTTGGGAACATGCAAAGTGTTTTGAAGAGTAAAATTATGCGAACTAGTAGAGAGTAAGGTAGTACCGGAGTGATGTATGGGGAGAGTTTGGCCATTTCCAACAGCCACTTAATCACTCCCGAGATAGTTTTCTGCTGTGATCATGTTTTGAAAATCATGAGTCATGTGATTGGTTGCACCCGTATCAGACAGCCGGTAGTTTGGTTGACTATGATGTTGTGTTGAGGCAGTTAAAGCAGTAAGGGATTCAGGTGGCATACGCCCCTGATAAGCATAATTCATCCTGTGTGCACAATCAAGTGCCGTGTGGTATTGTTGCCCACAAATCTGGCAACTATCAGGGTTACGAGGTTGATTGAAGTGGAGACCACCGCGATAACCCTGATTATTTCCTCGACCAAAGTCAGATCTACCTCCACGATAGTGTCCAGAATAACCGCGACCACGGTTATTATAACCATAAAAATCAGAATTATATCCCCTACCGTTTCTACCATTTCCTCTACAATAACCTCCTCGATTATTACCATAGTTACTGCAATTTGAACCATTAGAGTGAGTTCTGCCTATACCATTATAGCCCCCACGATTAGGATTTGTATCAGTGACCACAGTATTGAAAGCTAGATTGGGATTTTGAGAATTTAAATTCTGCGACTCAAGCATATGTTCCTCAGTTTTTAGTAACACATGTAAATCATCAAACGAAATAGGTTCAGATCTAATTCGAATTGAGGAACGAAAGGGATTATATTCACCTGGCAAGCCATTTACAGCATAAAGCAACATGTCTTCGTCATCAACATGAACAGAAGCAACCAACAGTTTATCACGAATCGCCTTCAACTTATTCATGTATATATCAATAGAATCTGAATTCTTTCGTGCAGTTTGGAGATCAGATTTTAACTGCATAATATTTGACCTTGTGAGATACGCGTACCTTTTCCCGAGAGTTAGCTAAATCGATCGGGATGAACACTGACCAATTACATGGGTGATTGCCTCTGGGCTGAGAGTGGCGTTGAGAATTGTAACCAAAGCTTGATCATTCTGAGCCCATGTCTAATATGCCGGATTTATAGTGGCTGTATCGGACCCGTCGGTGTTCTTCAGGAATTGAGTTGGTTCCGGGTCTGAGCCATCAAGCATCCCAAATAGATTCTGTGTGCGGAGCAAAGAGGTGATTTGGTACTTCCAAATCACATAATTTGATCCATCAAGTTTGATGGGGATGAGGTTATGGATGTTCGAGAGAAGGTATAGGGGATTTGTGGTCACCGGAGCAGAGGGCACAATAGCAATAGCGGAAGAGGAGACGGTTGATGATTACGCTGTCATGGCTCTGATACCATGAAAAGAGACTGAATGTGGTTATGAGATTAATCAAACACAGCCATGGAATGGCAGAGGTGAACCAGAGAAAGACGATGAAGAGTACTGTATTCTTCAGTGAATCATACAAGATACCTAAAAGTCTATTAATAAAATAATGAGCAAAAGGGATCACCGTTGGATTGAATCCAACGGTCACAAATCAGATCCACTAAATCATTTTGTAAGGTAACCACTTGAATTGTGCGTTGACTTCTCCATAGTGCTTCATTGATTCAGATCCTTCAAGTGTAGATTGGGTTGCTATCCTTCAAGTGTAGATTGGGTTGCTCTTTAGTCCTTGGGCTTTGAGCTGAGGAGGCTCGGGCCTTTGGGCTAGACTGCACAAAAAAGGCCCATCACTTGTTGTGGTTTTGGGCTTCATATACCATGGTTTAATAGAAACCACATAAAGTATTTTTGAACCATGTTGAACCCCGAGGGAGTCTTTCACACATATCCCTAACCACATGGGAAAGAGGCCGTTAACCTTTAATTTTATTATCAACTCGTAAGAGTGTCGTCGGAAGAAGACCGTGAAAGGAGAATCGCGTAGTCAATGCGTCAAATCAGTACTTTTGTTATTATAATACAATAATAACAGTTGCCAACCAAACAAAACAATTTCATTCAAATTCAACTTTCCACAAAAGCGATGCCCAACACCTATTGAGTTCCTTTCAGGGATATCTTTATAATCTTAACCAGAGGATTAAGGAACCCTCTAAAATTGGGACCGGATAAGGGAAAAATAGTCGTATAAAGCTACCGAAGGACTGACTTAGCCCACGTGGTTAGAACATGTTATGCCAAACCACCTCACGAACAATGAACGAATAAAGAAGAACACGAGTATTTTACGTGGTTCGCTAGCAAAATATTTGCTAACTACCTCAACGACGGAAAAGCATTCTTTATTCACTTAAGATGAACAATTACACTTAGATTATTGCATATGAAACTAGGAGCCCATATAGTACTTATATAGTACTAAGAAAGGCTCCAAAGATTTCCACGTACATGTGCCAGCCCATGCTTCCAATCTTAATATGGAAACAATTCCCAACAATTCCTAATTCAATTGTTACCTAATTAATTCTCAACCTTTTGCTCCTTTTGACTTTTCAACTCGAGCCAATTTGTTTCTATAGTTGTCTTTGAATTTCCATTCAAGGCACCTCCTTCAAGGCACCTCATTTCCTCAAAAAAAAAAAAAAAAAAAAAAAAAAAAAAATTCAAGGCACCTCCTCAACAGAACAGGATGCCTTACTTAAGTATGGTGTGTCAGACGTTCACACCCAGTATGGTGGCATGCATGTTAGATGATGTTTCCTAGATGTAGGAACGTAAGTGGCAGAATGTGACCACAAAGGATTATGCAGTTTGAAATGGAGTAACTTAACAATTGGAGCGCATATTGTAAACTCACTGATACTTAGAAATATAGTTCGAACCCAAGGGTTTGACATAGTGGATGAAGCTTGAGATAGTTTGTTCTAGACTTCTAGGTTCAAATCCCACAACAACTAATAGTTCTTGATAAAGACGACCTCAGAAAGAAAGCTCCAACTCGTTAAAGACGACCTCAACTAGCATATTGTTCCAACTTGAGCTAACGCGGATACGGGATACCACAATTATCTAAAAAAGAGAATTAAGAAATAAGAAATAACCTCCGACTTGTTAAAGACGACCTCATAAAGAAAGCTCCGACTCGTTTAAAACTAGAGTCATCACAAGTTGATTTGCTTTGCTAATTGTTCAGATTAATAAATGATGAATCTTACTTTAATGGACCATATGAAATTATACATAAATTCTTTAAAATAATAAATTACGTTCTATACTTTTGTTCTAAGATTTATTTATTAAGGGAGTCCTTAATCTAAGATAGACGCCAGATGTGAAAGGGTCAAACAATTCCGTCTAAAATGTCTGCCCATCTGTACATGTTGCACTTGCATCCTACCACCTCTATATAAAGAACCCATCATCATGTTTTGATACATTATCCACCACCACCACAATTAGCATTAATTGGTCATACTTGCAATCCTCTATCGAAGCTTTGAGATATTGAAAGAAAGGTATAATCAGGGTCGACCTATAGACCACACAAGGCAGAGAAATGGCCGGTAGATTCGAGTTCATAACTTGCTTGGCTATCGTATTCACCGTACTTGTCGGAGCAGCAACTGCCGCTACACACACTGTCGGTGATGACTCCGGATGGCAAATTCCTCGTGGTGGGGCTGTTCAATATGAGGCCTGGGCTGCAAGAACCAACATTATGCTCGGAGACTCCCTAGGTATGCACTCTTTTACACTCTTAAACGAATTAACCAAAAAATATAACTGAAATATGGTTCCCTGGCTATATGTCCTGTCTAATGAGTTAGTTTTTTCACAATATTGCAGCATTTAACTGGAATGGCACACACAATGTTGCTAGAGTGTCCAAGGAAGACTTCGATAATTGCAAGTTGACAAAGATTGTCTCTTCGGTTCAAACAAGCAGCCCCGGTACCTTCACCATTATTAACACAGACACGCAGTACTTCATCTGCACCGTTGATACACACTGTAGCTTAGGCATGAAGATGGCCATCACTGCTAAGAACGTTGGTACGAGCAGTAGCGCATCCGCCTCTTCTCCACTAAAAAGTGCACTCTCTGTCATTTTCTCTGGCCTAGCTTTATCCATCTTAAGTCATTTGTAATTCTGCCCGTTGCAGATTGGCTAGTTTGGGATTTGTATTCTTTGTCCCCATTGTTTTGTATTGAGCTTTCTGAAATAAACATAATTTAATGGTGTTAGAAATCGTCTGTGGAAGCACAAGAGAAGCGAAGAGACGATGAACAAGATGAAGAAACAACACAACGATTGAACGTGATTCACTAGTTTTTAAGCTAGCTACCTCGAAGATCAAAACGGACCAATTTTGTTGATGAGAAGCCAATACAATTCACCACACACGATATGTCTCGACCCTAGGTCCTTATATAGTCCTAAGATAATGACTTGTGTCTAAAGAAACGAAGAAACATTCCAAAATCAAACAAGGAAACAACCGAAATCGCCCCATCCCCGAAATCTTCCTGCAGGAAGAGAATTGTCTTCGCACGAAGACCTTCGTACGAAGACATATTATCTTCATGCAGGAAGACACTGACAATACCCATTTTCGCATCTTCGTTCTTCTTCCTTGCTTCGCCAATTGCTTCCCCGTTTCGTCCAACAATAAGCTAGGAGCTTGAATCACCAAACATAACAAATGGAAATTATGAAAATTCCGCATGATCTTCTATTATATGTTATGAAAAAAAATCTTTATTAGAAAAAAGAAAGGATATTCTACTTTGACCTCCCCCATATTTTTGATGAAACAACAACTTTAGTCCTCGCCTATTTTACTTTCGTTAGAATTACATTATGGCCCGGTTTGAATTTGAGATTTCATGGAGGGGCTTCAAAAACACTACCACTGAGCTAGCACCCATTTGCAATTCTAGTCCTTATATATTGGAAATTATAAAATCTCTTTGGTCAATAAGTAGAAGTTAAAATGTAATTAACTAGCCCAAACATTCCTCCAGTAGAAAACAAAATATCTATATCTATATCTTCTATATATATGTATACTAGGTATTGTCTCTGACGAAAGGCACGCCAAGAAAAACTATAAGCGTAAATATATTAAGAAATGATGCTAGTAGAACCAAGAGTGGAAACATGTTCAAAATTATGGATTTAATAAAAAATATGATAGCTGAAGTATTTTTCTAGAACTATACATGAAATTGGAAAGATAAAAAATGGCCTATGCATCAACTCTACAAAACAACTAAAACAGTACGGCGAGGTCACAAAGATTTGACAGCGCTGTAAATTGTTGGAGAGGAGCACATCCACAATCATCTCAAGAACTATCCATATCTACTCTTTTGCAGCTCCCATCAAGTGACTTCCTCTAAGTAAATAAAGGTTGGGGTCGAATCAGACCTTCAGTTCATCAAAAAAAAAAAAAAAAGAATCAGACCTTCTGCCGAATGGGAACTACTACCTTCTATTCGCCAGCTTTTTTCCACTTCCATGTCACCTTGACCTGATGATTTTGTTCACAAAATGAAATATTTTTTTGATAACATTCTCATGGTGTTGTAAAGTAAACTTCTAAAGTCTTTCATCGTTTTGCTAATCAAATCACCGGATTAAATTTCATGGTGAATAGTTATATAAGTCAAAGTAAGAAAAAGATGTCAAAACAGAGATAATACATTCTAAGAAGAAATTCTTACAATATATCAAGCACCACCCTGATTTGACCATAAACATCAATGTAGACCTTAGAATCAACAATTTTAAATTATTTTTTAATAGTATAGAACCCGGCTCATTGGGACTACTATACTAATTTATTTTATTTAACTCTCGCCTATGGTTGCAGAAAAAAAAACTTCCATAGGTTGAATTTATTTTTAATTCATGAGCTATATTTAACCACCACCATACAGAAAATAGTAAAACTCCTAACAGAAAGCACATAAAAAAATTTCTCTATGGAAAGAAAGTACTTAAATACTAGAATATTTTTTTAACATAAATCCAAAACTTTCAAATAACAAAAAGGTAAAAACATAGCTCAAATTCGGTCAAACATAAACTCTAACATGGGCAAATGGTAGTCTTCAAAAGTTTAACCATGTCCAATCATCATGTTACAAATGCTTTGGTCCCCCTTATAATGCTGGAAAGAACCTACTCTCAAACCAACTCTCAGCCATTGATTTCAACGAAATTTAAGGGTCACTAATGATCCAACAGCTAGCTCAAGTAGTATCTAGATGTTAAAAATTATTTTAAAACATTTTACAAATAGAAAAATAATTGATTTTATTTCAATCAAGTTGGTCTTGTAATATTCTAAAATCATAGAATGTTGTTGCTATGAAAGTGATCCAAATACCTTAATAAGAGACTGGCGAATTAACAATTAACGGAATAACGAAGGAAGGCAAAACAAGGTACGAAGCCGCAGGACAGGGGGTCTCAGGCCAGTTCGCAGGAGCTCAGGGCCACCTCGCACAGCTTGTTCATCTTGGCAGTGTTTTGGAATTGTATCCTTCTTCGTTTTTGTTAGCAATTGGTGCGCCCATGTGGGGTGCCCAATGTAATTATCGTAACCTTATGGGGTTAGTTGCACTATTGCACAAACTAGAGGGGTTAGTAGCTATGGCTCAAACCTTAGGGGTTTATGTGCAAACCTAGGAGAAGTTTTGCCTATATAAAGAGGTAGCCTCCTACACATTATGGTGACCATAATTGGCTATTCCAGAGAATAAAGTTACTCTGTCTAGATTCATACTAGTTGTAGAGAACCCTAGTCTCTCTCCAACTTCATCCAAGGAGGTGGAACGTGGTGTGGAAATCAGTGTTCGTCCTCGAGATTCACACTAGATTGGTGGGAGCAAGATCAAAGAGGAGGCGCGTGAAAGCAAGCAACACATCGATCATCCGCTGCATTAAGGAGCTAAGGAAGACAAGGTAAACACATGAATATTCCGCGTTAGTTCATGTTGTAGATCTGAGCATGTTAGATCCTTCCTGCCCTTCATTGGTATCAGAGCCATTGGCTTACTTTTCGTGCCTCGATAAGCGTTCCCGAACCTGTTATTAAAAATCGCGTTTCTGAAATTTCATAACCAGTAGACGAAACCTATATGGTTAGGTAGGGTTTTTCACGAGGATTCCAGATATATAAATTTTATATTTTTTGGATTTACGGTGAATTAGTTATGATTTTTCAAAGTTTCGGAACAGTATTAATCTGGACTGCTAGATCCAATAATTAGAACACGTTTTTCAAAAACTTGTTAAAATTGGATTTTGACCACATAATCGGGATCAGGACGAAGAGACGATCACGGGAAAATTTTTCTCGTCGCGATCGGAGCACGGGAAGGCGGCGCGTGGGCTTCACGCGCCACCGACGCCGCCCCCACGCGCGGCCACGCGCCGCCACGCGCCGCACGCGCCCAAGGGCTGGCGGGCGGCTGCTGACGTGGCCCTAGGGCTGACGTGGCAGATGACGTGGCGGTGCCACGTCAGCAAGAGGCTGACGTGGCGGTGACGTGGCAGCCACGTGGCAGACGACGTGGCAGCTGACGTGGCGATGACGTGGCGGCTGACGTGGCAGCTGACGTCAGCATAGGTGCTGACGTGGCATGCCACGTGGCATGCTGACGTGGCACATGGGCCGACGTCAGCGCGTGGCGGAGGCGGACGCGCCCACGCGCGGCGGCGCGTGAGGGCGCGTGCGGCCTCCTCCCGCCGTCATTTTTCGTCCGGTTTTTTCCTAGGGACTCCAAATTAAATTTCCTATTTTGTGGGTATTTTTTCATAATTTTTGGAGCGATGGAAAATTTTAGTAATTTCCAGATTAATTAATTAGTGTTTAGCACACTTCCCGAGGCAGTTTAACGACCTTAAACACACTGTTTTTGAGCCCAAATTTTTTCTGGAGACTTAGGTCAATTTTCCCTACGTTTTGCCATAGGTGGTGAGATCCTAAGTGGTAGGGAGCAATTTTCGATCTTTTTAGTTGATTAGATTATTGCTTATTAATTTCCAGTAATTATTGCTTAATTCCGGAAATTTCCAGAAAATTACAGTATGTTTATTATATTGTTATACATGCTGTTGTGGGTTGAATGGATGTGTTTGGTGCATGGATGTGGCAATAGATGTTTTATATTTTGGTTTTGGTATTGGTTTTTGAATATGTAATCAAAATACGGCCTGCGTGTCGTGCCTCTCTATACTCTAGTGTCTTCTCTCCTCATCCACTCGCCTCTATGAGGTTACTTCTTATTAGAAATAAGATAGTTAGTAGAGATTGAAGATTGAAGCTTCAAGAGAGGTGGCCAAACCAAAAGCTATGGCGCAAGGTGCATGGAGCAATTAGACGGTCTAATGGAGCCTCAAGCTTGGAGTCCTCAAGTAGGCAAGATGGCGTGAGATGGAGTTCAGGACTTGCTCAAGAAGTGCTCTCAATAGTGGGAGTGCACCTTAGGGGCCACATCCATTGCATATTTATTTATGCTTATGCTTGTTTTACGTTATAACTGCGTGTGATTGGATATATATGTTTAACCTCGCATGCTAAAGAACTAAAACAAAAGAGCTCACATGATGACATGATTAAAATTGATAGGAAATCACAAGTGATGAGATTTGATTCCTAGGATATACGCTAGGTTTTGGTGGAGTCCTTGTGAGGAACTATTAAGTTTTAATCGATGTCACATGTTACTTTGGAGCTAAGTAAATGCTAGTGATTAACTTCCACAATGTCTCTATCAATCGTGTCTAAATCGAAACTGTAAAGGCTAAATAGTGACAATAAACGATATGACAAGTCATCGTACTATGTAACCAAATCGTTGGACATAGTTTGTCAAAAATACCTACAAGTATGGTCGAACCTGTGATGAATAGTTGTCACAGCAGCACATGAACATTATCTTTAGGCTAACCAATAGTGGGAGGCAGTCAAGATAAATGTCACAGAGCGTGCTATGCCAAGGTGGGGAAATGACCTCATCAGCAAGTTCAAGACCACTTTGAGATTCAAAGATTGTAGGAATGAGCCAAAGAAGAATCTTGGATCCACCTTAGCCATTTGCCTTATTAAAAGTTGTGAGTAATGACTCATAAATCCCACCTTAAACTATCATAAAATTTTAGCACTCGACTATAGTCTATGAGATTAGTACTCAACTATAGCTTCTGAGATTCATGCCATTTATGATGAGATGTTTAAGTTATCCGATTAGCAATTTGTTGCTATCTCTGCCACGTTTCATGAAAATGCCATGAAAACGTTATATAACACACTCTGAGAGTGTCAAGATGTTTGGATGAGACCAAACACCACTCCGTTCTAGGATCTAAGCAATATATGATTGCTAATCATACTAGTTCGGATACTTTTGAAGTCTCAGCAATATATGATTGCTAAAAGACTGTGAATGAAGTATGATAGGCAGATGTAGTCCCTAGCCCGGTATTAGGACCGTGGAACAGGTGGGGCAAGGATAAGGGAATAAGGGCGAGGTATTGGTACATGACCAATATCTCAAGACAGGCAAATTAAAAGGAGGAAAAGGATGTTTTCCTAAAACTAGAAGGCCAGACCTGGCACTGACTTCTCGTCTAAAGATCCATATGATTATCGTTTTGGTCACAGTTTTAACTTTGGATATGGTTATATCATGGTATTTGCGTTCTTAAGATTCTAGCATGAGTAACGCCTCAGAATCCTTGGATGTCAACTTATGAGTATGACTTAAGATTCTGATATGTGGCGCGCTAGATTAAGACACACGTTGACAGGAGAGGATGTTCAGGCTAGCTAGGGCAGGCCTGCTTGGATTATGCCCAAGGTACCCTTACCTGTGTGTGGTTCTTGCCGGACAAGAAAGGCGAAACGCAAACCATCCAGTAGAGCATTAAGGACTACTGAGTCTTTGTATATTATTCATTCTGTTGTTGTGTTCCATTATTTGTTAGAGCTAAGACATGGTGCTTACTGTTCCATCACATCCGTAGATTATTGTCCATGTCTCAACTATGTGTGCTTGGGCCACATAAGTCTAAGGCACAAGGGTGCTTCAGACAGGTCTCTACAAAAGGTAGAACAACCGTCTGGATAAAAGGATATGTCCTTGGCCAGAATGAGACTGGAAGTATCTATCTGAGCAAGTGCTATGTGATGGAGAAATAGTAAGGCAGTTGGCTATTCCCACGCCTCAGCAGGGTGCTGTAGAGGATAAAGAGGAATAGGTTACTGTAAGAGATGGTCTGATGTATGATAGAGCGTGCAAAGTACGAGTTCCCTATTCGGAGGAGACACTTTGCTAAACGACTATCAACATACGCAACCATAAGTCCACCAAGTCTGTAGCCACTACACCCTACGAGATGTGGACCAAAAGGCAACCTAAATGAGGTCACCTTAGGCCATGGGGATCGGCAGCTTTTGTACTAACTAAATTTCAAGTCAGGAAGAGGTTCGTTGAGAAATAAGTCTCTACGAAACAAAGGATTCACTGGATGACACCCCATCCCTGAATGATCAACAGGAAATAGTTCCTACGGATCTTCAGGACAGTGGGAGTAACATGCCTAGTGAACAGCCCATCATAGATTATGACTATATGGAGGAACCCTCTTTTGCGTAGGAACGTTCTTTGGAGCGTACCTCGTCGATGAATTGACATCGAAAGGAAGACCATAAGGGTCACCACGCAAGACAATGATGAACCTAGGATGTTTGTCCCAGGACCTTTCATCACCTGGCAAGAAGGAATTGGAAGTTAGACCCTAGATGGAAGAAACGTATCTTCATGGAGTAACGTATCTTCTCATGCTATTCTGAGCATCCTAGGGGTTGCGTATTTGAAACGCAATAGCCGATAAGTAGTGTAACATAAATGGATTCACGAGATATATGACTTCACATAGGAGATGACCATAATTAAGGGATATGTTCGTAGAGATGATGATCTCCACGAGCATGGAGGAACCGCTGGAAGATACCCTGTTCCTTAGTTGATTGTGAGGAATTAGTTCCCCAAGGATCATTCGGACAGTGGGAGTGACTTTCCAGGCAGGGTGCTCCATCCATAAGGGATGAAAGCAAATGATGATCCTCCTATGCAAAGGTATTGCTCATAGGAGCATACCCCATCGACTACCTGAGATCGAATGGGATGATCTTAAGGATCACCTTGCATAAAACGATAGGATAGAATCCTAGTCCTTATCGTACCCTAATTATGAAGAATGAATAGTAAGCTTTACAGGATAAATTAGAGTCTATAAAGGGCCAACCAAGTTTAAGGCTAGGTTGGATTTCCAACTGGATGGAAAACTATTGGAGATTAATGGATTTCCAAGGTCAATCAGAGACCCAGACAGAAGCGTGGTAAGGCATATGACTTGCGTAGAAGCGAAAAAGGCTACACTCATTCTGAGAGTAGACATCGACGAATTTGGGTCGATCCGACGAATTTGCGTTGGTTCAACAAGGTATCCTTCCCAAGGTTTTGGGTGATAAGGATTACGTTGATTCGCTTGGTAGCATCAATAGTTGTGGATCCATTCTCGATAGACGTAACGACTGAATTTCTCAATGGAGAAATCCTAGAGGTGACTAAGGTCAAATGCACAGAATGTGTGCAAGCTAACTAAGTCCATATGGGATCTTAGTTAGTCCTCTGGACAGTGGTATTTCATCAGGGATCGTTTACTATATGTTTACGATAACAAGTGGAAACCGTTGTATATCACTCTTACTTGTAGAGAGTTGAAGATCACGTCACTTAATATCGATGACACACTATTGGCTAATGGAGCTTAGGGATTGTTCGAGTCCCCTAAGGAGTAATTGTACTCCTGTAGCTCAGCGCAAGACTTTACGAGCCTAGGCATGTGCCCTAAAAGACACCATAAAAGAATGACCAAGTGACCAGAGTGCCTGATGCAGTATGAGTCTCATATGCACTATGGTGTGTACTCAGACCTAGCAAACGCTATGCAATCGGAAGAATTGGATTTCAGGATATTCCAATTTAAGGCACAAGATTGTAACCAGGATACTCTATATGATGGATCACGTGCCATGACTATCGAAGAAGATGCTTCGACTAGTTAGCCACATATGCTAACCAGGGTGGGGACCTAGATGCACTTGGATCCAACTCAGGCTATCGTCTATGCTCGATGATAGGCTCGCATGGAACAAATGCAATATAAGTGTTGCATGATCGTATTAGACCGCTCCATTGACCATGGAAGCGAAGCACGATTGCCTGTTCTGCCATAGGGCAGAAATGTGTTTAACTGAAAAGGTTTCTTGTAAGCTTATGAGCTATCAACAAACCTATTACCATGAGTAGTGTTAGCATATGTCTATAACATTGCGGTGAAGTCAAACACATAGACATGGGTACTATTTCACAAAAGGTGAAATAACTACCTATAGAGAGTAATCCTGGAGTGGATCGACTATGGGCCAGGATGTTGGCTCATCCCATTCCTAAACCACTTAGGAATTGTCTTTGTGGACTGCTTTAGAGAATTGGGACTCGGTAGTCGATAACTAACAATATGATTGATGAGCACACGAGACATTGATTGACGGGATTTTAATTGGATTTGTTTTAAGCAGCATGTTGTTTTTGATACATGTATGATATGTTACATTTCCTGTACTAGCATAGAGCATGTCACGCAGACACTAGGTTGGCTCACTCACACGAGCAACCGCCTTCGCAATATCCTGGATATGTCTGGGTGTGGAGGAAGATGAGACGGAATCCAGATAAGCGCTGAAAGCCTGCGATATGATATGAGATGCCTTCTTCATATGAGCATATGGCCTATGATAAGAGCTTGAAGTCTATCAGTAGAGCTAGGAGCGTGTCAGACGGATTCGACTGTCGCATTGGAAACAAGTTCCAAGGTGAGGTTGGTTATGGCCAATCGAACATGGTTATTACCCCGAATCATGTATAGTCTGTGTAAAAGAAGCCAGATGCGAGAGCTGATAATTGATCACAATAGTGTGACATGGCAGCACTCGGGCTGGTAGCCATAAGGGCTACCGGATAGACATCTGCATAGTGGTCCTTTTGCAAGGATAAGACATGCGCTCTGATCAGAGTCTAAACACTATGGCGCATATTCCCCCTTGAATAACGCGCGCTTATGAGTGACCATGAGGTGATGAGTAGAATTAGTCCCTGGGATTCCTCATCGTGTGAGCCTCGTCGATCGTATAAGGACGATTGACACAGTATACCCTTTGTACTTACGTCTGTGTCATGAGGAGACGGGTCGGTGGTGCTACTTTGGCGTGACACCTTACGGCTATGGATGATTCGGCCTTCCGGACACTGCTGGGAAAGCAGCTGAGCCGAATCTGAGTGACACATGTATGTAAGGAAAGATTCTCGTTGCATCGCTCTTTATTATCTTTCATTGGGCCCACCTGCAAGATCTTATGGGATCATGTAGGATATGAAAATATAAAGGAGATGTGGACTCATTGGAGCATGGCCTTCGGGACAAGGCAGGTGCTCATGATCCACGAGATGACAATCGGAGGAATCTGGGGGATACGAGAGTTACGGAGAGCATTATCACTGTTTTATGTTTTAAGGGTGCCTTCCTGCGCTGGCTATACGAGTTTGGTATGTGGATCTCCCGAGAGGGTGCCTTCCCATGCTGGCTATACGAGTTTGGTGTACGGATCTCCCGAAATGCAGGTACTCTCACCGGTCACACGCCACGGCCACACAATACTCTTTTGTAGATGATAGAAAGTTGGAGATTGATGGAGACTAGATGAATTGTGCAACCCCACTGTGCGAGTGGGAGATGTTAGCAATTGGTGCGCCCATGTGGGGTGCCCAATGTAATTATCGTAACCTTATGGGGTTAGTTGCACTATTGCACAAACTAGAGGGGTTAGTAGCTATGGCTCAAACCCTAGGGGTTTATGTGCAAACCTAGGAGAAGTTTTGCCTATATAAAGAGGTAGCCTCCTACACATTATGGTGACCATAATTGGCTATTCCAGAGAATAAAGTTACTCTGTCTAGATTCATACTAGTTGTAGAGAACCCTAGTCTCTCTCCAACTTCATCCAAGGAGGTGGAACGTGGTGTGGAAATCAGTGTTCGTCCTCGAGATTCACACTAGATTGGTGGGAGCAAGATCAAAGAGGAGGCGCGTGAAAGCAAGCAACACATCGATCATCCGCTGCATTAAGGAGCTAAGGAAGACAAGGTAAACACATGAATATTCCGCTTTAGTTCATGTTGTAGATCTGAGCATGTTAGATCCTTCCTGCCCTTCAGTTTTTGGTAACGTTTGGTTTCTTGGTGCTCATGCTATGTACTCTTGGTCTATGAATAGAGGCTAGTTCATGGCACAGGCTAGTTCAAATGTAATTTGTTCTCTCATCTATAAACCGGGTTCGTTTTTTCCGTTGACGTAGCTAGCAACTTTGCTAGTGAACGACATTAATTCTTTTCGTCTTGTGCATCATTTTTTTGGTTCGTTTTCATTGTTCTTGTCTGTACCCTCTGTTTTAAAAAGTTGTATGAGAGCCATGTCGAGTTATGGTTTTATGAGGAACGATGTCGGGATCGATGCTCAATATCGGTCAGTTTGATGGGAAGAATAATTTCAGTTTGTGGAAAATAAAGATGCGTGCTTTGTTGAAGCAGCAAGATTTTTGTGTGCCATTGGTGGACATGACAGGCGTTCATACAACCACCCCGGTGTTTATGAAGATATAGGATAAGGCGCATGCAACCATCATGCTGTACCTCGCGAACGTTTCACTACAACAGATTCTGCTATCAGCGACCAGTTTCCTTCCGACTACCAGGATTATGGTCTTTAAAAGCAGTACAAACAGTCTTTTTTATCAGCTAGTCGTCTGCCTTGTCGTCTTTTATATTTTTAAAGACCAGCTGTGTTTCTGTCGCGAGGAAACGAATAGTCATCCGAAATAAAAAATTATCAACGACTTGCAGTATTGTCGGGAATGGATCTAAACACAAATTTGAGCAAAATTTTGGGCTAAAATTATAATTACATGAAACAATTGAGGTAAAAACACAATTTTTAAAATTTTTAACTCCACCTATTATTATTAAGGGCGGCAATTGAAAATTTTAGCAAACATTTTGGAGGAGAAAACTAACAATTCACGAAAATTTTAGTGCCAAAACCCGATTCATCAATTCACCAAAAACATAAACCTGGAATTTTTCCAACTTATGTCATAGTATCCACACATTTCGATCTAGCTATTGGAGGGGAAACTAACAATTCGCGAACATTTTAGAGCCAAAACCCAGTTCATCAATATTCACAAAAACATAAACCCTTGAAATTTTTCCAACTTCTCGATCAGTTCCTCATTTTGATCTCGCTAGCTCTGTTCTTCTTCTTCTTCACGCTGCCGACAAATCGATCGATTTCACAAGTCCCTATCTCTTTTCGATCTGTAGCTCTTCATTGATCGATACTCCCACCAAAGCCGCATATATAACCACGAGATTATTATTCTGTGAGGTGAGAGCTAACCACGTCAATCGAAAGATAGAGGGAGAGACGAGGCACTTAGATCTGGAACCCTGACGCGTCCGGTTGTCATCGATCGGAATTGCTGAGAACTTCGTCGAAGAATCGAAGTTACCCCAATACTCAAGTAAGAATTCACTGATTCGATTTACAATTAATAGATTAGGTTATCTGTATACTAGGGGTTCCATTGTTTTGCGGTAGTTTAGTGGTATCGTATTTGAGGATTTCCTTGTTCTTGATTCCAATACCTTGTTCTGGAGTTTTTTCTTTTTCTGTGTGGGTTTTAATTCCTTGTCTTTCTTGAAGATGACAATTTTCATTTCAATGTTTGAATTACTGACATGTTGAGTATGCTGGTGTCGATAATTTTCAATTGTTTGGTATATGCATTAAGTTGTCTGATACTTTTGGATATTAGAATGTTATGTATGTGATGGATGATCTTAGTTTAGTTGATAGTCTATGTGTCGAAATTCATAGTTTTGAAATTAAATTTTTAAAGTCACGGTTTGCATTTGCTGCTTGCATTCCATTTTGCCAGTGACATAACTTTTTGCGTCTCATTTATGTGGAAAACTTTGGTACTCAGTCCACCAGTTTACTGGTGATCTCTCTCTCTATATATATAGCTATTTGTGTCATGTGTCGGTGCATTAGTGACTATTTGTGAGAATTCCAGAGGCTGTGATAATTTGGATCAATCTATAGAATCCAACCATTGAAGCTGATAGAGTGTAATATGCATGGCAAGGTAAAATCCTTTTGCAGCCTGTGATCATCTCTTATTTAGTTTTGATGAGTACCGATATCAACCGGCCTCTTCATGCTCACTGAAGAGTCCGTGTGATGTGGATATATTGAATTCACTCTTTGAAGCTGATAGAGTGCCATATGGGCGACGCAAAATCCATTTGCAGCCCATGATCATCTCTTATTTGCTTTTCATGAGTACTGATCTGAGCCTCTTCATGCTCACTGAATAGTCTGTATGATATATATGGTTCTATCGAATTCACTTTGTTGAAGCTGGTAGAGTGTAATATGAATGGCATGGCAAAATCCTTCTGCAGCTTATTTGCTTTTCATGAGTACTGATCTGAGCCTCCTTCCATGTCCCCTTTTTTGGGTCTGAATTACGATATATCTTATGGCATCCTCTTACAGTACTATATCTTGGAGCATCCTCATAAGACCCTGATTCTTACTGTATAACCTATATATACTGCCTATGTGACTACTGATTATGGCTTTAAATTTGGTAGTTCTGACTGTGTTGTATCTGAGGTCGATGATAAGCAGGCGAGTTTATATTAGGGATCATAACAGGCCGTGATGGCAATATCCTTTTACAATACGCATGGAAATATCCTTTTGCAGCCTGTGATCATCTCTTATTATGTATGCAGCAACTGGTCTGAGCCTATGATCACTATTATTGAAACAGATTGGCTATTGTAAGAGAATTGTAATAATTTGCTATTGACTGAAACAGTTTTGCACTTCAAAGCCAGACTGTAGTAGTTTGTTCCTGATTATCTGTTATTGACTGTGTGTGTGTGCTTTCTCGTAGATATGAATCGCAAACAGACTTACTATGCTGTATTTGTTGGCTGACAAAGCGGCGTATATAAGTCACGGCAAGAGTGTCAGCAACAAACAACGGGATACAAGGGTGATTTCTTTCACAAGTATACATATTATGAAGAGGCTACGAATGCCTTGTTAGCGGACCAGGAACACCGTCGTGCTGACATACTTGCCGCTCCGTCCAATTGCTTCGCAGAACATGCTGCGTCTACACCAAAGAATAACATGCTACTTTTCGGCGCTGTTGGATTTTTGTTGAGCGTCTGTGTCGCATGTGTCGGATTTATAATAGCGTCCTAGTTATGTTTATGAAATCAATGTATTTGTAATGTAGTTTGGATCTTTATTATTATATATGAATATGTTGCAATGTGTTTTGTAACATCATTGCAACATATCTAATCGAGTACTTGGTTTGAAATATTTTATTACTATTGTTAACATTTTTTGACCTCTGATTTAGTAATGGCGACTGTATTGCTTGTTGATAATTGGCCTACAACCCGTAGATTGTAAATTAGTAATAGGGAATGAAAGTCTACAAATTATTATATTAAAAAGTAACTTGTACAATCAATCGTCAACTCATGAGTCAATATGTAATCAACGTTTAACTTTATCATAGGTCAGATAAAGTGCACGGTCAACAAAAAGGAAAACTCTACGGCGTCCGGTTAAGGCAAAAGTCTAATATGCAGTTAACGGTCAACTTCGTAGTTTCCACTTAGAAAAACCAACTTCGTAGTTTCCACTTAGAGAAACTAATATGTTAAGTCAAAAAAGGTTAACGATGAACTAAATACTCTAACGTACAGTCAACGGTCAAATCCAAAGTCAATTATGTAGTCAAGTGTCAACTTTGCGTCTACCATTTGGTGACACTATTAGGGTCGGTCAAAGGAAGGCAACAGTGAACTAAATAGTCACCTTTACGGTCAACGGTAAACTAAAAATTCAATGATGTGGTCAACTGTCAACTTTGCGGTTAGCACTTCGTGACCATTTTAGGTTCGGTCAAAGGAAGACAACAGTGAACTAAATAGTCAACTTTACGGTCAACGTTTAACTAAAAAGTCAATTACGCGGTGAACTGTCAACTTTGCGGTCAGCACTTCGTGACACTCTTAGGTTCGGTCAAAGGAAGACATCAGTGAACTAAATAGTCAAATTTACGGTCAACGGTCAACTCCAAAGTCAACTACCTTGTCAACTGTCAACTTTCGGGTTACCAATTGGAGACACTAATAGGTTCTGTCAAAGGAAGACAACAGTGAACTAAATAGTCAACTGTGCGGTCAACTCCAAAGTCAACTACCTTATCAACTGTCAACTTTCCGGTTACCAATTGAAGACACTTATAGGTTTAGTCAAAGGAAGACAACGCTGAACTAAATAGTCAACTGTGCAGTCAACGGTAAACTAAAAAGTCAATTACGTGGTCAACTGTCAACTTCCGGTTAGCACTTCGTGACACTATTAGGTTCGGTCAAAGGAAGACATCAGTGATCTAAATAGTCAACTTTACGGTGAACGGTCTACTAAAAATTCAATTACGTGGTCAATTGTCAACTTTGCGGTTAGCACTTCGTGACACTATTAGGTTTGGTCAATGGAAGACAACAGTGAACCAAATAGTTAACTTTACACTCAACGGTCAACTAAAAAGCAAATTAAGTGGTCAACTGTCAACTTTGCGGTTAGCACTACGTGACACTATTAGGTTCGGTCAAAGGAAGACAACAGTGAACTATAGTCAACTGTACGGTGAACGGTCTACTCAAAAAGTCAATTACATAGTCAAATGTCGACTATGCGGTTACCACTACGTGACAGTATGAGGTTCGGTCATAGGAGGACAACAGTTAAATAAATAGTCCACTTTACGGTCAAAGGGCAACTAAAAGGTCAATTACGTCGTAAACTTGTAACTTTGCGGTTACCACTTGGTGAAACTATTAGGTTCGATCAAAGGAAGACAACAGTTAACTTAATTACAAAACTGTATGGTCAACGATCAACTATAAAGTTAATTATGTAGTGAACTTTCAACTTTGGGGTTATTACCATGTGACACTATATTAGGTTGGGTTAAAGGAAGACAACAGTCAACTTAACAGTCAACAGTACAGTGTACGGTTAAATCGAAAGTCAATCACTATTACGTTCAGAATATGTTGCTATCTTGAAAAGGTGAAACTAATTGATCAAAAAAAGTCAATGCATGGTTAACTGTAAAGTCTAGCTACTGATCTACAGTCAACGGTAAAGATTGCGGTCCCCACTTAACCCTAAAACTAATTAATACTCCGCTCTAGAGAGTTCACTCCACAGTCAACGGTCAACTTTGTGATCCCTACTCTAAGTAACTAATCCATTATCCATGAACACCTAATCACGAGCTTGAAAGGGTTCAATGGTCTCCAACTTAATTTCATGTAAACCCTAAACCCTAAACCGTTTTGAGGGGATGGAAATTGAAATAAGTAAAAATATGGGACAAAGAATACAATTAACATAATTAACTATGGTGGGTGGAATGAATTAACAAATAGGATCAGGATCCCTATGATCCACTCATTCTCTCCTTTCCACAAAAAATCCTTTGGCGCGAACTCTCAAGCCCTTTCCCGCGACCTCTCATCTCCCCGACCGATCGGACAACCGTGCTTGAATCGATCGAACAAAGGCTTAATCTCGTCTAACTGGCGCCTGAAAGTCTTCCGAGTGTTCACTAAAGCACCCACGGAGTCGGTCGCGTCTTAGCCTCAAGCAGCTTAGTATGGTCTTTCTTATATCAAAATCTGCTAAAATATTACTTGTTCTTATTGATATATCTTGTTACTTCTTGTTCTTGTTCATATCTATTGTTATCACCGGTCGATTCCGGCTGTAGAACTGCTAGAATACCTGTATTCAAACTACGGTTTTTTAATTTGGGGCTCCCTAGGGTAGAAAGGAAAATTATAGGGCTATTCTTCTGCTGCGTGGCTGTAAGTGTTCGTTCTTTAGTATGTTGTCATTTTCAAACTGTTTATGTGGGGCATTCATGTGTTTGGCTGTATACATGAGAAGGTTATGTTATTTATTAACGTGCCAACGCTACGTGTGACTACTGACATGCATCTTCTGAATTTGATACATGAACAGTACCACTTGACGAATGTCATGATATATTCTGCCTAGCCCTCTCTTTGTCTGTCTTTATCTTAAACTGTCAATCTGCTAGCTCTAAGTCTCTGTGTGCTTAGGTCAATCCCTCACTCCTTAAACTTTGTGAGTCGTATGTGGCGTTCGACTTGTCTGTTTGACTTCACTGGCTATATTGCTGATTATCTGAGTTCATTAGTATTGGTATTGTGAGTCGTAATTTGTTTCTTTGTGGATCCATCATGTTCCGTATTAAACATACATCATGTTTCTTATGCCGATTTGTACAGAAGACAGACGAATTGGAGCTTACGTTCTACAACTAAGAAACTTGAAAGGAGGTAAAGTGCAAACTAATGTGGCTGCAATTTTATGATCATAACTTATGTTAATATTTGGATTGTTTGTTGTCTATGATCTGTGCATAGTGTGTGCTATTAGTTATAAGACTCCTTTATTCCAACCCCATTTGCAAAATGTATTGAGCAAGTTGCGCTGATACTTTCACTATAGTACATAGTAAGAGGAGGTGATGATATATCAGTGATTCGAATTCGCTCGTTCAAGCTTTCACTAGTACTGTAGGATCTTTCGAATTCGATTGTAAAAGCTGATAGAATGTAATATATTGCCAAGGAAAAATCATTTTGCACCCTGTCAGCAGATCTTATCTGTCTTTGATGATAAAACTGATCTGGGCCTCTTTTTTGAATTACACTGGACGACCGATTTGTACTAGTGAAGTTCAGAAATGCTTGTTTATTTACATACTTCTGTGGGGTTGGTAACATGTTTTAATGTGTAGTTTTTGATATTATGTCATTCCTAACTAATAATTGAATGTGAACTCTTATTTAGTGTTCATCTCTTATTTGGTTTTCATGAGCACTGTAAGAGAGCGTGATGATGTTGCTCTATCGATGGCACTGGTTGATGGTGAGACAATGTTATACGCAAGGCGGGGCAAAAATCCTTTTGCAGCCTATGTAATACGCATTACTTGGCTCAGAGTACAAATCAAATTCTCTTCATGCTCACTGAAGAGGCCGTGATGATATGGATCTATATTCAATCGAAGGAAAGTTACACTTGGTAGTTGTTCTGTTCGCGCGATTGTGTGATATCGTGAGTTGCACATTTTCTATGTTCTTCTCTGGCCTTTTGACGATGTGACTATGCATGTTCCTACATGTACGTGTTGTCTGCATGTCTTGTTTAGGATAGGTTATAGTAGGGCAATATCGATGTCTACTCTTAATTGTGTAGGCTCAATGGATCGTGGGTGGATGTCGCTGACTGATAAGTTTTCTCCTGAATATACTAATGGAGTTGCTGGGTTTATGGAGGTTGCTAGATTGCATACTGATAGTTCTAATAGGGTACGATGTCCTTGCTGTAGTTGTGTTAATGTAGTTTATGAAAGTATTGAGCAAGTTAAAGAGCATCTGCATCTGAACGGTATACAAAAGGACTACACAGTATGGATCTACCATGGGGAGGAAAGTGTCAGTATAGATTATGGTACCGCTGGTAGTGAGGATGATGACATTGCAGAAATAGGTGATGACATGGAGGGGTTAATCGGGGACTTACAGGAGGGAACACTTCCCTCGCCCGGTTGCGTACCATCCACCGTTGGTGGGGGGGGCACAACAAATTCGACAGGTTGTTGAAGGATGCGAAATCTGAAGCATACCCTGGGTGTCAAACATTCTCTAAGTTGTCACTCATCGTCAGGCTGCTTCATATTAAGACAATTTGTAGATGGAGTAACAAATCTGTAAACTTGTTGTTGGATTTTATTCGAGAGTTAGTACCTCCTGGTGACTCAATACCTAAGTCATTTTATGTAGAAAGAAAGTGTAGCGTGGACTAGGGCTAGGATACATCAACATCCATGCGTGCCCTAAACACTGCACATTATATTGGAAAGAAAACGAACACCTAGACCACTGTCCAAACCCTGATTGTGGTGAGCCTAGACATAAGCCTAGTACCACAAAGGGAAAAAGAGTTCCTAGACATATTCTAAGATACTTTCCAATCAAACCGAGGCTGCAAAAGTTGTTCATGTCAAAAACAACCGCTAAGGCAATGAGATGGCACAAGGAAGAGCGTGTCCAGAATGGCTCAGTCATAACTCATCCTGCCGATGCAAAGCAGTGCCAAGAGTTTGATCAAGCGCATGAGTGGTTTGCTAGGGATCCTCGTAATGTCCGTTTGGGACTAGCCACTGATGGATTTAATCCATTCAGCATGATGAATAGTGCTTGTAGTATGTGGCCTGTTGCTGCACGACAGTACAATTTGTCCCATGAGGGGTGTCTTAATGATGATTTTTTGATGATGCCGCTTCTGATACCTGGCCCAACGTCCCCGGGAAAAGCAATCGATACCTACTTGCGTCCCTTGGTTGATGAGCTGAAAGAGATGTGGGAAGTAGGTGTCGAGACCTATGACGCAGCAACTGGTGAGCGATTCATCTTTCATGCTGCACTTTTTCGGACAATTAACGATTTTCCCGCCTATGAAATGATGTCGGGATGGAGCTTCAAAGGAAAACTAGCTTGCCCACCCTGTAACAAGGACAAAAATTCGATCAGGCTACATTTTAGTAAGAAGGAAGCTTATATGGGTGCTCGTAGGTTCCTGGGGCCGAAACATAAGTGGCGGACTAGTACCAAGTTTGGGAAGAGGGAAATGAAAAGAAAGCCAAAGGAGTTAACCGGGAATGACATTCTGAAGCAGTTAGAGAAAATTCCCAAAGATTTGAGATTGAGGAATACGGAAGCAAATCGCAAAAGGAATTTGAACCGTCTCCCGGAAGAGTTAAATTGGAAGAAAAAAAGTATATTCTTCAAACTACCTTATTGGCATGAACTTAAAACAAGACACTAGCTTGACGTAATGCATATCGATAAGAACATTTGCGAGAGTCTTGTTGGGCCGCTGATGGGTACTGAAGGAAAAAAGTAAAGATCATGCAAATGCACGAAGGAATTTAAAGCGTATGAAAATTAGGACAAAATTGCATCTGCCAGAAGAAAATGTTGGGGAGAAAGTGAAACTTCCCAAGGGACCATATACCTTGGACGCAGCCGGTAAGAAAAGTTTATGTGATGGTTAAAAGCGATTAAGTTTCCAGATGGGTATGCGTCAAATATTTCATCTTGTGTAAGTGTCAAAGATAACAAGTTAGTTGGAAGGAAGAGCCACGTACCATGTCCTGTTACAACGACTGCTTCCACTCGCAATACGTGGCCACCTCAGCAGCGAAGTTTTCGTTGCTATTAGTGAGCTGAGCGCGTTTTTCAAGGAGCTGACCTCCAGAACTCTGACTATCGAGAGTTCAGAAAAAACTGGAAGAAGACATAACGTTGATATTGTGTAAATTTGAGTTAATATTTCCTCCTTCCTTCTTCGATATGATGGTGCACTTGCCGGTTCATCTGCCGCGAGAAGCACTATACGGGGGTCCGGATAAGTTTCGCTGGATGTATCCCATTGAAAGTTTATGTTCTGGTATAATACATGAGTTATAATATATATAATATGTTTGAAAAGATGTAATGTTTACGGTGTCTGTACTGGTTATTAAAACAGATTTGTGCATACGCTAAAGATGTATGTAAGAAATAAAGCGATGCCGCAGAGTTCAATTTCTGAAGCTTTCATCGACAATGAATGTCTCACATTCTGCTCGATGTATCTTCACGGAGTTGATACGATATTTAATAGGATTGAGCAAAACGGTGGGAAGGTCAACACTATTGATGTGCCAAATCTGTCCATATTCGATGGTGCAGCTCACCCTTTGATGGGGTCATCCTCTTACGAGCTGTCAGCAGAGGAATATGAGCAGATCAGTTGGTATATTTTACAAAACTGTACAGAGGTTGAGCCGTATTTGATGTGAGTGGTTCAACTATAAAATTTTCTTAATTATTGGATGCCAATTCAGTAAATATTTAACCGTACTTAATCCTGATATAACTCTGAATCCAGACAACACCGTAAAGAAATTCACGAGCTTGAACCTGACCAAGAACGTGGGGATCATATGCATCGGCGGGAGTTTCCTTACTGGTTTAAACGACATGTAGGTTTTTCGTTCTCTTGGCCTCGTCATGAACATGTTATATGTATTTGAATTCTTATTAAACTTCAATATACATCCGTTCATTCAGATGGCCCGAATGCGCCTTGACAAATCAGCAGAAGCAACCGATGGACTGTATTCAATCGCTTGTGGTGCTGACAAGCAAGTGCGTCAGTATAAGGCTTGTGTTGTGAATGACCTAAGGTTGCGCACGTGTGCCAATGATGAACATAGGACAACCCAAAATTCCGGAATTGTTGTGCTATCGGAACATTTAGGCAAGGAAATTGATTGTTATGGTACAGTAAATGACATCTTTGAACTAACAGATCCAACTCACAACCGGGTTATGGTGTTCAAGTGTGATTGGTTTAATTTAGGAGATAAGAAAGGCATTAAGAAATTTGGCCACTTTGCTTTTGTAAACGTCTCTAGGACTTGGTATAAAGATGATCCTTACATTTTTGCGACCCAGGCTGGACAAGCCTTCTATGCTCCCGACACTGTTGCAGGTAGGAACTGACGAATAGCGCAGAAGATAGAAGCTCGATCTTATCAGGTCCCAAAAGCGAATGATGGAAATATAGACAGACGAGTTGAGGATGCTTATCAGCAGTCATCAAACAGCGGTGAGGCGTTTAAAGTAGATGTTAACATAGATGAGATTTTGCCTATTCAAATTGTTCAGGATCCCCCTACTGTGGATTCTAATTATTTTGACAAAAAGAAAAACTTGGCGAGGATTATGCATCTGAGGATGAAACGGACTACTCAAGCAAAGATGGTACCGCTGATGATGATTAAGATACGGATCTCAGTGATTTGGAATGATGATCTGTTTAAGTTGTTTTGTTTTAGATCGTATGTTGTACATGAAGGTTTGCATTTCCTGAGTGCTGTTTGTTTACGTAAAGGATTACGACGACTTTCTTGAATTACTTGGTGAGGATTACGTAAATTGTTGACATGGCAAGTAATTCAAATATTATCAGTTCATATTACAGGGCCCTGTATTGCCATTTTCTATATCCTGTAAATAAGCAGATTACATGATGTCGACGACCAAAAAGATTAGACGGTCGGGCCGGCTCAGTCCACTAAAACCTGCAGAGGACATTTCGTCGTCTGGAAATCATGGTGAGAGTTGTCCTACGTTATTGCAATTTTTATGTCTTCACATATTATCGACTCATACTGCAGATATTTCATTTCTTGTGTAGTTACAGAAACTGGTTAGAAAAAAGTTTCTACAAGCTCGCAGAACGTCCAAGACATAAAGAATCATTCAATTGGTGGTGCTGCTGCTGCGCAGAAGGTGAAGATATATGTGATATGTTATGTTATGTTAGCGTGAACGCTTATTTATATGTAACGAGCAATGTTTATTTTCACTTTACGTTAGTCTTTTTGTAACTTAAATATTTTGGTAGCTATAAGTTCCTTACGTATATCTCACAACGTGGTTAATGCAGAAAATTTCCCAAGGCAATCCGACGAAGGGGTTGGCAAAGCTCGACGGCACTCGCAGCCGTCCTGGTTAGTATGACCCTTGTCTGTGTTTGATGCATCCTTACTGTATCTGATGTGCTTATAATCTTACAATTATGTTTTGTAATTCTTAGTCCCTGCAGGATCGCATGTGCTGAGGAGCAGCGCTTCCAATATTTCTGAAGGCGTACACACACGGAAGGCTGTGTCGGAAAGAGAGAATAGTTTGGGCAGCAATGGCCTAAATGGAAGTGCTGACGCTGGTGCTGGAGGGGTTACATCGCAGGTATATATGTGAAACTGATGATATTTATGTCTTATTGGAATTGCATTGCTTCTTCACATCTAATTGTTGGTAATTTAGAATAAGGCGTATAATGTACCACCCGGTTATTTGATGGAACGGGCTAAAGAAAAAAACCTTGAAAGATCGAATGCTGCGAGGAAGTTGAATATCGACAAAGAGGGTAAGTTGTAACAATAGGCTAATACATTTAATTATGATTTCAATCTTGTGTTGATTGGAAGGGAAACTAAATCCCTTTTGGAATGAGGTTCTATCTAATAGTACTATCGTCTATTTTGGCAGCAATGAATCAGGCAAAGAAGCTGAAGAGTGCCGGTTCCGGCATGGATCCGGGAACCACCGCAAGTATTAAGGTGATCAGGTCTATAATTGTTTTTTTAATATTCATAGTAATCTTGAAATGTGACGTTTGTTGTGGAAACGTTGTAGGTCATACCACCTGTGGAATAGCAAGCTAAATCCCCGCACGGGAAATGAAACAGTACTGTTGGCGGTGGTCATACAGAAGCCGTGAAGAGGGCTACGTCTACTGCAGCACGGACGCCGCAGTTTCTGGCCAACATTCAGGTAATGTAGATGATGTTTGAACCAAGTTACAACCACTGTTTTGTTCACTATTACTAATACTTTTGAAATGTACCACTTTTCGTGAAAATGCTATAGGTTTTACCAACAGCCAATCAACACCGTAAATCCCCGCGCGGTAATTCTACAACTGTTCATGGGGTTCTTGGACCAGCTGACAAGAGGTCTCCATCTACTGCAGCTCGGGTAGATCTGTTTCCCTCAAACAAAGAGGTAATGTAGATCATGTTTGAACCAATTTACACCGTCCCTGTTTTCTTTCATATTACTGTTAAGCTTGAAATGTAACCTTTATGTGCAAACTTTATAGGTTTTACCACCTGTGATCCAGCAACGCAAATCCCCCCGTGGGAAAGGAAGGAATGTTGAGGGGGGGTAATGGTCAAGCCCAAAATAGGTCTACGCCTAAGGCTGCAGTGGCGGAGGAGATTCTATCTGACAGTGAGGTATATGTGTGATATGAAGAACCAGTCATGGATTATATTATGGCTTTCGATATTTCATTTAAATGCGACCGATGGTTTTGCTCACTTGTTTTATGACATGTTTCCTTTTGATTCCTAATTGATAAGAAGATCTGTTGAAAGGCTTTCTCAACCGGATGGTAACATTATATCCATTTCCGCTTATATTGTACTTGTATTTGGTTTGGTGGTTTTTCGTTGTTGGTGCTTTTACCTAGCTAGTGATTCCTGTTCCCATTCGCAGTTGCAGTGGGATCAAGAGGATTGAAAAGGAAGCACAGAAAAGACTCGTACAGTTTGGTCTACGAGGTGGGTATTCCTGAATGATTACTGAATTTGAAGAATGGTGATTGCCGTACATGAGCTCGGTAGATCTATGTCTTACTGCAGGCCGATGAGGAATCACAGCAAATTGAGGGACGGTCGCCGCCATTGACTAGGGGCCGCAAGACTGTTGACATGACACTAAGAGAGCTAAATGCCGGTGAAATGGCTGCTGATGTCAGTACTTATACAGTTAACATGTTTTTTTTTTGTTTTTTGTTCGTCGTCTTTTTTTTTTTTTTTTTTTAATTATTGCTTCAGCTCAAAGGTTTGAATTTTTTCTTGCAGAACATGATGTCCCAGGCTACAAAACCAAGGAGATCGCAGCGGCTTCAACAAGTTGGGTCCCCCAGGTCCCCCTTTACGCTGGTGGCTCAATCCGCCCCTACACATAATGATGCAGGGGCCCCACCTACATCAAGTACGTATCTCATTCTCTTAACCCACATAATATATACTTTTTATGATCCTAATATAACTAATTAGTAATTAATTATACTGTGGTAGGTCCGCCTTCAAGCAGAAGAGGAAGAGGCGTGAACCGTGGCCTTTCAACGAGGAAGAAATTTGTCGAGGGAGGGAAGTTATCTGTGAACATCCCTCTTGGCAAGAAGAACCCTGTTGGCGAAAATGCAAAGAAGGTCACTGCAGAGGTTGGTATAGCAGTGCGGAAGAAAGCACCACTGGACAAGTCTGGGTGGAAAGATATGGACGAGGTTGACCTGAAACCCATATATGATCATCTTCAAGTAAGTGACGTAAATACGTGTGAACATATTTTTCCTGCAATTACTTTCTGTGAATGTGTAATTATGACCACATATCTTGTCGCATGCAGGGTCTGTTTGACCTAGACTTCTACAGAAAAACCACTCTGCGGGCCATCAATTATATGGAAAAGGAAGCTTATAGTGAGTACCGTTATAAGCTGCACACACACTTCAAGAACTTCCGCACCCCTGCTGAAGCAATTAAAAACCCATCACCAAGTGTCTCCCAGGAGCAGTGGGAAAATGTTTGCTCACTTCTTCAGACAGATGGGTTGAAGGTAAAATATTGACTGCTTTTTCATTGCAGCAAACTAATTTAGGTTCTCTTTTGACTTCATGTCCACTATTACGTCATTGCAGTGTAGGAGTGCCAGGGCTAAGTTGAACCGATCAAAAGTAAAAAATGTTTCTACCGCAGGTTCAAAGTCCATTGTCCAGCGTTTATATGAGATGGTAAGTTCCATTTCATCCGCTCTTTCGCATCAGTTTATAAGTTTCACAGCTAGAACTTATTTCCGTATGAAATATTTATTTGGAATATTATCTTGTGCAGGAGAACCCCTCCCTCATCGACAGCTACAAAAGAACACACACCCGGAAGAACTCAGGGACATGGATAAGTGCGGATGCGGAGGAGAAGCACGTTAGCTTCGTAATTCCCTCTCCATGTTTTATTTTACATGCTATGGTGTTAAGATTTTATGCTTTGTTTAAACTACAGAGAAGGATGGTGGAGATGTGGGATAATGATACGGAGAGGTTGCTGACCAAAGATAACATAGTGGACATGGTTGTTGGGGGCAGGAGTGGATTTGTAGCGGGATATGGTGCTGGTCAGCTTCCGAGGAATTCATTCACGTTTCAAGAAGGCATGGAGGCTAATGAGTCCAGGGTTGCTGAAGCACAAAGGATGGCTGAAGCTGCTGAGCTTAGGGCACATGTTGTAGAGAAAGGCGCCAAGGAGGCCAGTAGAAGAGCGGAGGAGGCTGAGAAAAAGGCAAAGGAAGCCGAGAAAAATGCTGAAGATGCAGTGAGAAGGGCAAATGAACCTTTCAACCTTATGACCGGAATCGAAGAACGGCTTAAGAACATGGAGTCCTTGATGGCCAACCAGCGGATGGTCGAGAAGGCGTCGAACGGGTATCATTCTTCATCATCTTCGTAGGATTATTAAGGTAATTTAAATGTCAATTTTCATTTCAGTGTGTGAATAAATGACATGTTGAGTATGCTGTGTAGATAAATTAAATTTTAGTCATTTTCGAGTATGCATGAAGTTTGTGGCACTTTTAATTTGGATATAGTTGATAGTGATGTGTCCCAGTACGTCCTGGATATATGAAACTAATTAAGTTAGTTGATAATGTGACCTCCAAATTCATTTTTACGAAACTTAGTTTTAAAGTATGCCATGGCTCTAGGTTTATTGTGTTTCGTTTTACTAGGTGGAATAACTCTTCGCGTCTCGTTTTGGACAGCTTTGTTACTTACCAATGTGTTGTTGTTGTCGATTACGCGTGGAACACGCAACTCCACCAGTTGACTGATCGATATATATTTACGTGGTTGCAACTGTTGATTAATTGTGAGAATTTAAGAAGTTGTGTCTTCAAGACAAAATTAAACAAGAAGTTCAGGAAAATAACATAAAATAAAACAACAGTAAGAATATAAAATAGAATTCTGGCTAGTGCTGGAGCTTGGGGTTTGATGGCTCCGCATTGTCGTCCTTCAGTTGTTCATATGTGGGGGGTCTCAAGATTTGTCCCGGAAGCCCCCCTCTCATGTGTATCTCTTCTTCATCTTCCGCAGTATCTCGTATCTTCTTGCATATCTCATCAGCGGGCCTTCCTCAAGCCTATATCTCTTATTCTTAAACAACCCGACAGCAGGCTCGTTGTCACTGCTTGAATCATCATCTGAGATGATTATTAGAATATCCACATAGGACCCTGGTAATCATGTGAAAGGACTGGTGACCTCCTCCTCTTCAAGTAGGCATTTGCGAATGGGTTCCATGGTAAGAAGATTCCGGGGAGGGGATTTGCTGTGTCTGAGAATGAAATGGAGGTTACAAATTAAATAGGGAAGGCAGGTCACTAACCTATCATTAATTTTGAGAATTCGAATATTTGCGATTCAGTGTTTGTGGGTGCATATATGCATGTTTATTACTAGTTGGTGGGTGTTATGATGTTCATTTAGGAGGCATGCAATAAGTTCATTCATGATGAGGTAGTGGCGGGTATGTGAACAGTTTCAGTTGTTGGAATTCGTTGAACATTAATTTAATTAATAGGTTGACCACATACTTGTTTTACAACGTCCGGTGTTTGTGAATACTTCGCTTTGATACTTTTCTGCTTTTGGGGCTGCGAGTTTTTGTATGTCATGCATACAAACAGCAGCATTTTAGTCTCGTTCCCCTCGTCGTGTACAATTTTCATGAACTGTTTTTTTAACTTTTTTCACGAATTGTTATTTATTTTTTTCTGCTTTTTTTTTAAAATCACAGCAATGATGTCAATTACAGCTCCGCCAGCAGCAGCAGCAGCAGCACATCCATATGCTCATCCCGTCTTCAATGCGCCAACACATGAACACTTCTCTGCCATCATTCTGAGGTACAAGGGTTAAAGAAATCTGAACAATGTTTTTAATGTGGAGGAATTGTTGTGTACATGCATTATAATTAATTTTTGGAGGAAGTTTGTGCGTGGATGTGTATATGGCTGGGTTTTTGTGGCTTGTTTCGAACAAGTAAATTTTTGTAACTGTACGTTGGTGTAAGTTTGGTTGGATTAAGCTTCGAATGAAAACTAGTATTTTGCAATTGTTGGTGTTGTATGTGTGTATGCATGGGTGATAAAAAATTATCACCTGGCTACTGGTTTTTTTGATTTATTTTATGTGCAGATTCAATAAATTTGTAAGATAGGCGACTATGTAAGTAGTCATCTATGAGGAACACCAAAATCAAAAGACGACCAGGAAGTCTGTCGACAAATACATATTACGACGATTAAACTGGCCGTGAAAATGAAATTAAAAAAAAAGAAGACACAATCGAATAAAAGTTAACAACGACGAGTAAAGTAGACTGCATTATACCTACGACAGGAATAAGTAGTCGATAAATTCGTCGGCACTAGTTTTTTAAAAAGAGTAAATGGTCGCCGTGTGGTCGGGAAAAGATTAACGACTAGATAATTTGGTCGAAATATTTGTCGGCAAAAATTTTGACCACATAATATTATGGTCGGTAAGTCGTCGCCAAAATATCAACGACGAAAAGATTTGGTCGGCAGAAGTGGTCGGTAAAAAACTTTTACCGACCACTGGGAAAAATTTTCGCCCCGTCGAACAAACGAGGGGGCTATTCCGACGCTTTTTGGACGAACTTTTCTCGTCGTCTTTTCATTCTAACTACGAAATTTCTGGTTTTAACGACGAGTTTACTCGTCGTAATAAACTGATTTTTTTTAAGTGTTTAATCACTGATATCACAGATTAGGAAACATCAGATGGCTTATGGTCAAAGTTGGAGCAAACATACACGACGAAATCGATTGCCAACAAGTTGATGCTTAAGGAGCAGTTTTTGAGTCTGAAACTTTTGGAAGGTACGCAAATCCGTGATCACTTAGACAATCTATAAACTATTTTGATTGAATTGTGAAATAGTGATGAGATTGTAAGTGATGAATATGCGGCCATGATTTTATTGGTGTATCAGCTTCCATCATACGAGAGTTTCGTGCAGTCTTCGTCATTAGGAAAGATGAGATAACCTTAGAGGAAGTTAGATCGGCGCTGCACATGAGGGAATTGAGGCACAAGGCAGTGGTAAAAGACGATCATGATTTTGGTCATTGGAAAGGGAGGAAGAGGTAAGGGTGGACATCGGGATTACAACAGATCTGACATACCAACGGACGTCTGTTCTTTCTGTCGTGATCAAGGTCATTGGAAGTGGAATTTTCCTAAGAAGAAAGGATCTGTAGGCTATGCATCTTAAGGTGGAGGGACTTCCGAGGACGACCTCGTTCTCTAGGCCCCGTGTGGGCACTTGGGATCTAGGCGTGGAGCATTGGCACGTTTTTTGGCACGAAATTGGGTGGCGCATTCTTGGGTGCACATTGATTAGTGGCTTGTAATTGGGCACGCATTAATTGTAGGCACGGGATTAGGAACGTATTAGTTTGGGAGCCTTGGTGTGGTTTTTTTGTGGCGCAATCGGCACGAAATTGATTGATGGCAACTTTTTTGTGAAGTGTCATTGGCGCAACGCACAGGTACGCATTATGTTATGGTGCATTGGGGGAGCTTTTTTGTGGGCATATTGTCTTTGCATTTTTTCTGATGCATAGACACGCTTTTTGGCTTTGGGTGGAAGCGTGCATGGCCGGCTCTACGTCTCTGGTTTCCCTATGCAGAGGACAACGGAAAGGCCTTTCATAAAATAAATTCATAAATAAATAAAAACTCAACTATTATGAGCAATTTGCAGAAATTGAATTTCATGTAGGGTTTTGTAACGAATTACAAAGCGAAAACAAATAATTAAGATCCGCACAAGAACCTCCAGGGATCACATGGTTTGGTAATAATTAGCTTGTTTGTCTCCTTTGATGACTTCAAACGCGAAATATTGTTCACGTCTCTATGAATAGTCCACTCCTTGGACGATCACCAGATCCTCCACACCTATGTTCTAGCTAGGGATGAAGGAGGAAGAAGAAGAATCACGCAAATCGGAGCAAAAGAGGGGCGACATGCCTCTCTTGAGGCTGACGGGTAGAGGGGCGGACGGGGGGGGGGGGGGGGGGGAGGGGGTTTCGGCCCTCTTTGTCTTGTCTCTGTCGTTTCTTTTTCTCTCCTTGTGTTATAAAAATTATGTCACAATTGAGAAAATAGACCTAGTGTGTCCTTCATGCTTGCGCTGAACAAGCGGCTTCGTAAGTGGATCTGACAGATTATCATCTTTAGGATTCTTGCATATCTTCACTTCTCCTTTATCGATGATATCCCGAATAAGATGGAATTTCCTGAGTATGTGTTTGGATTTCTGGTGTGACATGGTTCCTTTGATTGTGCGATCGCCCCGGTGTTTTCACAATACAACTCAACTGGATTCACAATGCTAGGAACCACACCAAGGTCAGTAATGAACTTCTTAATCCAAACAACTTACTTTGCTGCCCACTCGCAGCAATGTACTCAACCTCAGTTGTAGAATCACCAACCGTCTCTTGCTTGGAACTCTTCCAGCTCACAGCTCCTCTATTCAGGCAATACACGAATCCCGACTGCGATCAGAAATCATCTTTTTCGGTTTGGAAGCTTGCATCCGTGTAACCCCTTACACGTAACTATTCCTCCCCTCCAAATATCAAGAACGTATCCTTGGTTCTTTTCAAGTACTTTAGGATGTTCTTGACAGCAATCAAGTGACTCCCACCCAAATTAGACTTATATCTGCTTGTCATACTCAAAACGTATGACACATTTGGTCTACTACACAACATGACCTACATGATGGATCCTATGGCTGAGGCATAGGAAAACCTACTCATGCGTTCCTTCTCAATCTCATTGGAAGGACAATCATCCTTCGAAAGGGTGGTTCCATGCCACATGGGCAAGAATCCCTTCTTGTAGTCTTGCATGTTGAACCGATTCAACACCTTTTCTATATATATACTTTGACATAGGCCTATCAGCTTCCTCGATCTATCTCTATAGATCTTGATACCAAGTATACAAGCTGCATCCCCTAAGTCCTTCATTAAGAAACACTTTCCTATCCAATCTTTCTAGAGAGCAGCATAGGAATGTCATTTCCAATGAGTAGTATGTCATCCACATACAAGACCAGAAAAGCAACAGAGCTCCTACTAACCTTCTTGTATACACAACATTCATCTTCGTTCTTGATGAAATAAAACTCTATGACCGCTTCATCAAAACGTTGATTCCAACTCATAGAATCTTGCTTTAACCCATAAATGGATTGTTGCGACTTACAAACTTTATTTTCTTGCTCTGGACCCACAAAACCCTCAGGTTGTGTCATGTACACATCCTAGAGGAGGTTTCCATACATGAACACTATTTTGACATCCATCTACCAAGTCTCATAGTCATAGTAAGCTGCAATAGCAAGTAAAATTCGAATGGATTTGGTCATTGCGACTGGTGAAAATGTTGCATCAAAGTCTATACCATGAATCTGTCTGAATCCTTTTTCCACCAGTCGAACCTTATAGGGAATCAGATTACCATCCATGTCGGTCTTCTTCTTGAAGAACCACTTGCACCCTATGGGCCGAGCCCCTTGTGGTGGTTCCACCAAAGTCCACACTTTGTTGGTATACATGGATTCCATCTCAGATTCCATGGCCTTAAGCCACTTCTGAGAGTCCGGCCCTTTCATGGCCTCTCCATAGGTAGAAGGCTCATAGTCCATGGGTAACACGTCACCAGGCTCAATCACGAGAAGTCCATACCTCTATGGCTCCTGGTGCACTTTACTCGACCTACGAAGCTCTTGTGTTACTTGAACAGGTTCATCCACAATATCTTGTGGTTCTTGTTCATGTTCCATAGTAGGATCAGTGGTTTGTGGTTCTTCAATTTCTTGAAGTTCTACAGTCCTCCCACTTGCTTCTTTAGAGACAAAATCTCTTTCTAGAAACATGCCGGATTGGGCAACAAACACTTTGTTCTCGGTTGGATTGTAGAAGTAATATCCCTTAGTTTCCTTAGGTACCCCAAAAAATTACACTTATCCGACTTGGGCCCTAGCTTGTCTCGTTGTAAACATTTTACATAGACATCGCAGCCCTAAATCTTCATGAACGACACTGTGGGACACCTCCCACTCCACATCTCATATGGAGTCTTCATGACTGATTTAGATGGAACACGGTTAATGGTGAAAGCTTCACACAATAGAGCGTGAGCACAAAATTATAATGGAAGATCAATTTTATACATCATAGATCGAACCATGTCAAATAGTGTTCGATTTCTCCTCTCGGACACCCCGTTCCATTGCGGTGTTCCGGGTGGAGTGAGTTAGGACAAGATCCCACACACTCTAAGATAGTCATTAAACTCTTGGCTTAAGTATTCTCCTCCACGATCCGATCGTAGAGCCTTGATACTTTTGTCAAGTTGCTTCTCTACTTCATTATTGAATTCTTTGAACTTTTGAAAGGAATCAGATTTTCCCTTCATAAGGTATACAAATCTATATCTACTAAAATCAACAGTAAATGTAATGAAATCGACATAACAACCCTTGGCAGGCAAATGGCCCTCATACA
This sequence comes from Linanthus parryae, assembly GCA_023055425.1. Taxonomy (NCBI): domain Eukaryota; kingdom Viridiplantae; phylum Streptophyta; class Magnoliopsida; order Ericales; family Polemoniaceae; genus Linanthus; species Linanthus parryae. Next base: position 4,252,487 of record JALGPY010000027.1, read on the forward strand.
TCGGTATGTCCAAGCGCCAATTGCTCACTAGTCCTCTCTTCTTTCTTATTGAAAGGGGACTTGGTCATATTTCTAAGTAAACAAGCCTCACATGTCTCATATGATTCAATAAAATAAGTCGAGGAATCCATCCGTATGGAGTCTAGAAACACGTTTACTGTTTATGTGTCCTAAACGACAGTGCCATAGATAAGCAGGATTTAAATCATTCATTTTAATCCTCTAGGTATTTATGTTATAGACATGATTACTTAGATCAAGGATATATAATCCATTAAATAATTGCGCACTACAATAGTGAATAATATCAAATCAAATGGAGCAACAAATGTCCTTCATTGAAATAGTAAAACCTTCCTTGTCCAAACAAGATATAGAAATAATGTCAGCTCATAGGAGGCAAAAAAAAAGAAATCATTTAATTCTAAAACTAATCCTGAAGGCAGAGACAACTTGTACACGCCTACGGCCTGCGAAACAACCTTTGCTCCATTCCCAACGCGCATGTCTATCTCCCCTTTTCCCAATATTCTATTTCCCTTTACATCCTGTACATTTTGACAAATGTGAGATCCACATCCAATATACAATACCCATGATGAAGAGCATTTATATAGACATCTATAACAAAAATACCTGGGGTGGTGGTGGAATCACTATTCCAAGCTTTTTATCCTCCAGATACTTTGGGCAGTACCTCTTCCAGTGCCCAGGCTGACGGCAGTAGTGACAATCACCCTTAGTCACTCCCTTGGAAACCCCACCAATAGGTTGAAGGTAAACATCCTTGGGTTGGGCAACTGACTTGCCTTTCCATTTGGAGGTAGAAGCAAACCTTTTGCCTTTCCCTTTGTGCACCATCATTATGGTATTTCCCTTTCCCTTGTTGATGTTTTGTTCAGATTTCCTCAACATATTGAGTAGATCTGGCAGAGGCTTCATGATCTCATTCATGTTATAGTTCATGACGAACTTTCCATAACTCTCAGGAAACGATTGTAAAGCGAGATAAGTGGCCAACTCTTGACCAACCAAAAACCCCAGGCGCTCGAGATTCTCCAAGTATCCGATCATTCGGAGCACATGAGGTCCCAATGGGTTTCCCTATGAGAGATGACACTTGAACAATTCCTTGAAAACTTCATACCTCTAAATCCTTTCGTGCTCTTGGAAGATCTGCTTTAAGTGAATGATCATATCAAGAGCATCCATATTCTCATGTTGCTTCCGAAGCTCAAAGCTCATGGTGCAAAGCATCAGGCATGCCGCATCATAAGCATCATCAACGAAATTCTGATGTGCCTTTAGGGCTGCAGGGGTATTGTTGTCTGGAGCCTGAGGAAATTCCTCCTCTAGAGTGTATAGTTTATTTTCTTGCTTAAGAACGATTCTCAAGTTTCTGTACTAGTCTAGAAAGTTTGTTCCCGAAAGCTTGTCCTTCTCAAGGACAGAGCGTAGGGAATATGATGAACTAGATGACTTGTTTGCTATTGGAATTATACAAAATGAGAAATATACAAGTTTTAGTATTTTGTGAACAAATAACTACATTTAAGAATGGCTAGATTATTAAATACAGTTCCCACTATTATTCCCGGATTAATAAACCCCCATATTAATACGAAAAATATCATTATATTTTCTAGTGGGCTAAGATCTATATTTCACTTCTTTTGAGCTTGCTTTGGCAAGTCACCCAAAATTAGTTATTTAGGTAGGAACAATTCCAATGGCATCCCATGCAATTCTTGGTTCAATTGGGCGAATAACTCCTTATTTATCTATCCCCATAGATAATCCCAATTGATTGCCTCTAGGATTTAATTTATTAAAATCACCTAGTTGCGTCCAACCTCTTACTCCAAAAATTGCACATTACTTGCTTGTGCCATTCCAACATATCATGCTGAATCAAGTCGCCCTGCTTTTTCATGCACGAGCTTGACAAATCATGAATATGACGAGTGTTAGAGTAACTAGAAGGCAAAACACAATATATAAATTGGAGGGATTTTTCTTTCATTTTTAATTGGTTTGTTCATCCGTATCAACTGATCTACTTATTTGGGTTGGACAATCCCAAAATAAAAGATCCGGGTTGTTAATTATGTTATTATCAATTTTTCATGCATCATCCATACACCAATAATAAATAATAAGACAACAAATAAACAACCAAAAAAATAAAAAATGTGATATAAATATCCCAAGCCAATGAGAATATTTATGAACCCTAAGATTAGCAAGATCATCTCCATGTTCCTCCATCTTTTGGTCCATGCTCCATACTGATAACGCCCAATTAGGGGTTATCTTTTAGCCTGATTTCACGAGTATTTGTGTCGGAATTAGCGGTTTTTGCCGGAAAATGCCTTAGAATGCCCCGGGAATCTAGAACGATACGTTTATTTGTACTTGCTGGATTTCTACTTATTTCTTGCTATATTTGGATATGATCGCGGGTTTTCGTTCGTGTTGCCTTTTCAGGAACAGGTTCGGGAGGTGCATCGGGAAGCGTGCCGGGACCAAGCTGGGACCGTCTCGGGAAACGTGCACAAAACCGGGACACGACGGAAACACGGAAAAGCGGGAGAACACCGAAGAGGAAAACCGGGGAGCGTCAGGCAGAAGAGTGGGACCCAGGGGACCAAACCTGGCCCACCAAAGGACCAAGTGGGGGCCACATCTCCACCCCCTGCCTGCGTATATACGCAGGCCTGCGTATATACGCAGCCTTGCGTATATACGCAGGCAGGGAGGGAGATGGGGGTTGGTTGATGGGCCCAGGTTGCGTTTATGGATTCATGATTTTTATCTTAATTCAGCAAGTTATATCTGTTATTCTGGTTTTGATTATTATCGTATATGCATGATAGGATTGATCACCCAGGATTGCTATAGACCCGAGCTTGTAGGTTAAAACGTCAAGTTAGGGTTAGGAAGAAAAACCAGGATTTAGTACCTTACCTTGATAGACCGACCAGAGAAAGGGAGATAGGGCTAGCATTGAAAAACGTGAGACCAACTGTTAGAGAATTTGACCCGGGCCATTTGGACAGGTTAGAAACCCTAACAGGATTAGACCGAGACTGCAGATTTAGGCAGCTTAACAAGAACCCGAAAGTCTGCAGGATCGGGATTACGTGTGGAATCTGAAAAGTCACTGCACAACTGGTACGTTGCACAGATATCGAAACTGCTGAGTGTTTTCATAATCGAACGTAAAACTAAAATCTGTAGAAACCCTAGGGGATCCTGGAGCGTAGTCTTCATCTATTATCGTTACAACCAAATCAGCTTATTTCAGAAACCGTCACAAAAAATATTTACTTTTACGTTTTTAATTTCTGTTTCTAGTTTAGTCATTATAATCACAACCTACTCCTCCTTGTTACTACACTTGGTTAACCGAAACTGACAACGTAAGTAAACCCGAAACAGTCCTCGTGGGAACGATCACCCGAGTCTAATTGCACCCGGTGGTACAAGATTCGTACACTTGCGACAGCAAGTTAGTTTATACCATCAAGTTTTGGGCGCCGTTGCCGGGGAATTTTTAGGGTCTATTTAGTAGTCAGAATTAGTTTTCTAATTTTTTATTTATTTTCATTTTTGTTATTTTTCTTTTTATCTCACTGCGTTTTTGAATCTGCGTTTTCAGGACTGTTTAGTTGATGCCCAGATTGCCTCGCGATTTGGTGACACCACTCGACAACCCGGAAAAACTGTATACCGGACAGAACCGCAGAAACCGAGAAAGCAGGATGGCAACCAACGAGAGAGATCCACCCGCGAACACCGAAGCCGGTGGACAGGAACGTGAGACACGTACCCCAGCCCAGATGGCGCGGTACATTGAGGAGCTTGTCACAGCGGGACTTGCTGCCCGAAGCAACCAGAGAACATATAACCGATCTGGGAAGGCGTTGGTGGAAAATTTCGAAGTCCCCACCGGGGGGCATGAGCGAGCTATTGTGGTGCCCGAGATCACCGCCGAGCACTTTGAAATCAAACCATCCACCATCCAGACGGTACAAACTCTCTGCCCGTTTCATGGCAGGGCCGACGAAGACCCGAACGATTTTATCGGGAAATTCGAAGATTACTGCAACAAGGTCAGATACAAGGGGGTAGAAGCAGAGGCACTCATGTTGATCTTATTTCCATACTGTCTTTACGGAGTAGCCAAAGACTGGCTCGAATCCCGACCACCCCGATCCATCACCACATGGGAGGAGTGTGTCACAGATTTTCTGGCAAAGTTCTATCGCGCCTCCCGAGTCATACAGTTACAGAGAGAGATCCTGTCATTCAGGCAGAAGATGGGGGAGACGGTGGTGGACGCATGGGACAGGCTCATGAGATTGGTCAAACGGTGCCCGAACCACGGTTTTGGAGACGCGAAAATCCTGCAGGTTTTCTACCATGCCCTAGATAGGGAGAACCCCGACAGGATTGACAGAGAGGCCGGGGGAAACTTCTTGTATCACGTGGACAAAGAAGGTGCGTATGACCTAATGAAGCAGTTGGCCAAGCAGGACACCCGACTGTTTGACGATCGCATGATGGCGGCTAGAGCCGAACCTGCAGAGGATGACCGGATAGACAATCTGGCCAGGATCGTTCATGACTTGGTCACGAAAGTCTACTCGGATAAGAAGACTGTCGCAGCAGTCGAGGAATCGGATCTGGACACGGCCATTGAGGAGATAAGGACTGAAGATACCAATTACGTACAGCAGCAGTGGGACCCGAGCCGGTACCGACCGGGCACGAGAGACCATCCCGGGTTTCGGTACGGAAACCCGAACGCAGCAATTTATGCACCGGGATTCCAGCACAGGCCACCAGCTCAACAGGCTGCCCCTGCCCAGCAGGCTCAGTCAGTCCCATCCGCACAGCAGTACGACGCTCAGATGAAAGAGATCAAGTCCATGTTTCAGACTATGGAGTCCCGGTTCAAGCACATGGACACCTTGACGGCAGATATGCAGACAACAAAAACGTCACTGCGCGCTTTGGAAGTACAGGTGGGGCAGTTAGCACAGCAGCTAACGGAGAGACAGCCAGGAAACCTACCCTCGAACACAGTAAACAATCCACGGGCTCAGATCAATGCTATCTCCACTCGGAGTGGATTGGCACTGCAGGATCCACCGTATCCCAGCCACGCACGTGCAGAAAATTCGAAAGAAGTAGAACGCAACTTGTCGGGCCAGGATAACAGCACAGTCGATCGCCCCCAGCCGGAGGGCTCGGTTGAGCAGGATGCAGTGCAGAACGAGACAGGTGCAGAAACCGTACCAGTTTCAAAGGAGGTCCCGTACCCCTTACGAACACGAAAGAGGGATGACAGCAAGGACTACGCCAGGTTTCTCGAGATGTTCAAGCAGCTGCAGATTAACATACCTTTTGCTGAGGCTTTGGCTAAGATGCCCACTTACGCCAAATTCCTCAAGGACATCTTGTATGGGAGGAGGCGAATGAGCGATTTCGAGACCATAAACCTGACGGCAGAAGTGAGAAATTGTGTGAAGAATGGGCTACCGAGGAAGAGAAAGGATCCTGGCAGTTTCGTTATACCGGTTACTCTAGGGAACACTTACACAGGAAAGGCTCTGTGTGACCTAGGGGCCAGCATCAACCTGATGCCATTGACGATTTTCAAAAGTTTGAAAGTCGGTGAACCCCGACCCACCAAAATCATGCTGCAGATGGCAGACAGGTCCGTAAAACAGGCCTACGGGGTTATCAAGGATATTCTGGTCAAGGTCGGCGAGCTTATTTTTCTGGCAGATTTCGTCATCCTGGACATGGAGGCAGGGGAGGTACCGCTCATACTTGGCAGGCCGTTTTTGGCCACGGGCGAAGCAATGATAAACTGCAAGAGCGGGGAGCTGACCATGCAGATTAACGAGGAAAAGGTGAAATTCAACGTTTTCATAAATCTGCAACTGCCTAATTACTACGACCATGAGGACATCTTTGCGATAGATGTGGTGGACGAAGGCTGGGAAAAAGAGGAGCTGGACCAATTGTGGGAAGAGATTGACAGCATGTACGGGGAAGAAAAAGAGAAGACTCGGTGCGAGCACGCCATGAGAGCCGAGGACTGGACCACTTTGCACCGGGACGAAGACGGCGGGCAAAAGATGATTCTGGTCCCGTCACCCAAGGAGCCACCCGCACTGGAGTTGAAACCGCTCCCGAGCCATCTCAGGTATGCGTATATTGGTGAAAATAGCACTCTGCCCGTAATTGTTTCGTCTCGTTTATCTCAGGAACAGGAGCAGAAACTGCTGGAAGTATTGCGAGAGCATAAGGAAGCAATAGCATGGACGATTTCAGATATCAAGGGAATCAGCCCCTCCTACTGCATGCACAAGATCCGAATTGAAGAAGGCAAGAAACCGGTGATTCAGCCCCAGCGGAGACTGAATCCGAACATGAAGGACGTTGTGCGAAAAGAGGTCATGAAGTGGCTGGAAGCGGGAATCATCTACCCCATATCGGACAGCACGTGGATCAGCCCGGTCCAGTGCGTGCCCAAAAAAGGGGGTATTACGGTGGTGCATAATAAAGATCAGGAGCAGATTGCGCAGCGCACCGTTACAGGCTGGCGGATCTGCGTGGACTATCGGAGGCTAAACGATGCAACACTGAAGGACCACTTCCCGCTGCCATTCATGGACCAGATGCTGGACCGGCTCGGCCACCATGCCTACTACTGTTTTCTGGACGGGTATTCCGGGTACAACCAGATTTGCATAGCCCCGGAGGACCAGGAAAAGACGACGTTTACCTGCCCATACGGTACGTTCGCGTTTCGGCGCATGCCGTTCGGGTTGTGTAACGCTCCGGCCACGTTCCAGAGATGTATGATGGCGATTTTTTCCGACATGATCGAGAAAAATCTAGAGGTCTTCATGGACGAATTTTCACTCTTCGGGGATAGTTTCGATGACTGCCTGTTCCATTTGGGCCAGGTTCTGATCCGATGCAAGAAGGCGAATTTGGTGCTCAATTGGGAAAAGTGTCACTTTATGGTCACCGAGGGGATCGTGCTGGGTCACAGAATTTCCAGCAAAGGACTTGAGGTGGACAGGGCTATGATCGAGGTGATAAAGCAGCTTCCACACCCGACGAACGTAAGGGCGATCAAAAGTTTTCTGGGTCATGCAGGATTTTACCGAAGATTCATCAAAGACTTTTCCAAGATCACAAAGCCACTTTGCGCTTTACTCGGAAAAGACGTACCCTTTGATTTCGATGCAGCATGTCGGCAAGCTTTTGACCATTTGAAAGAGAAGCTGACCACAACCCCGGTTATAACCACGCCAGATTGGTCACTCCCGTTTGAGCTGATGTGTGACGCCAGCGACTACGCAGTCGAGGCAGTTTTGGGCCAGCGAAAGGATAAGGTATGCCACGTCATTTATTATGCGAGCCGGGTACTCAAAGATGCCCAGCTCAACTATGGCACGACAGAGAAGGAACTGCTGGCCGTGGTGTATGCCCTGGACAAATTCAGGCCCTATTTGGTCGGGTCAAAAGTTATCGTTTTTACCGACCATAGTGCTCTGAAATACCTGCTGGACAAGAAGGACGCAAAACTGAGACTGTTGAGGTGGGTACTACTGATGTAGGAATTCGATGTGGAAATTCGGTACAAGAAGGGAGTTGAGAACGTGGTAGCGGATCACCTATCCAGACTTGAGAACGTGAAGGTGGACCCGGTGCCGATCAAGGAAAACTTCCCGGACGAGCACATCATGGCAGTAAAAATCGGGAGACCGTGGTACTATGCCATAGCCAATTACTGGGTAACTGGCACGCTTCCCGAGGATCTCACCCCGTCGCAGCGGAAAAAGTTCATTGCCGAAAGTCGACAGTATTTCTGGGACGACCCGTACTTGTTCAAACAGGGGGCCGACAACATCCTGAGAAGGTGTATCCCGACCCACGAGGCCTGGAACGTGATCCGACACTACCACTCATCACAGTGTGGGGGTCATTTTGGGGGAACGCGTACAGCTCATAAAATACTGCAGTCCGGGTTTTTCTGGCCGACAATCTTCAAAGACTGTCACGACTATGTGCAGGGATGTGATAGGTGCCAGAGGACAGGAAACACGTTACACCGGGACGAGATGCCGATGACCGTGTGGCAGGAGGTAGAGCCATTTGATGTATGGGGGATTGACTTCATGGGTCCGTTCCCGTCTTCGATGGGGAATCTTTACATTCTGCTGGCAGTAAATTATGTGACAAAGTGGATCGAAGCGATCGCGTGTCAGAAAAACGATGCAGCTACCGTTGAGCGTTTTCTGAAATGCAACGTTTTCACTCGTTTCTGGACTCCCAGGGAAATGATTAGCGACGAGGGCTCTCACTTCATCAATCGGGTTTTTGCGAAAGTTTTGAAACAGTACGGCGTGTCAGTTCATAAAGTTTCGTTACCCTACCATCCGCAGACGAACGGGCAAGCCGAGGTTTCGAATCGAGAGATCAAGAGCATACTCGAGAAAACAGTGAATCTCGGCCGAAAGGATTGGTCTGTCAGACTGGACGATGCGCTCTGGGCCTACAGGACAGCTTTCAAAACACCGCTGGGAATGTCACCATACCAGCTCGTTTTTGGGAAAGCGTGCCACTTACCGGTGGAACTGGAGCACAAGGCGTATTGGGCCATCAAACTGCTGAACTTGAACCAGAATCTAGCAGGAGATAAGAGGAAGATGGCACTGCTGGAATTGGAGGAATTCCGCAGAACGACTTTCGAGAGCGCCAAAATTTACAAAGAGAAGACAAAGAAGTGGCATGATAACCGTATCACGCCAAAGCAGTTTAACGAAGGCGACAAAGTGCTTCTCTACAATACCCGGATGCGGTTATTTCCGGGGAAGTTGAGGTCTCGTTGGTCGGGACCGTTCATCATCAAGCAGATTTTTGCCTGGGGGGCATTCGAGCTGGAAAATCCAAAAGACAAATCCAGTTTCAAGGTGAACGGGAACCGGATCAAGCCGTATCTCGAGACCGCCGAAGTCGTCAAAATAGACCCGGTCTATTTTGATGATCCGTAAGAGGTAACAAGGTCGGGCCGTCGACCGTAAATCACAAGGCGCTGTTTGGGAGGCAACCCAAAATTTATCGTTTATTTATTTATTTATTTTTATTTGTTATTACATTATTATGTCAGTTCTGAATTTTCGAGAGAGGCGAGATGAGCGGGTTTTTGACTTTGAATTTGAGTATGTGCAGATACAAAAACATCCAAAACAGCCAGAACCGGGAAAACAGAGGGGGAGAGATGATTTGAAAAAAAAAAAATTAATTTTTTGCCTCGGGCTGCGTATATAGGCAGCCCTGCGTATATACGCAACCCGAGGGCATTAAATTATTTTTTTTTTGTTTTTTCGTTTTGTTTTGTGGTTGGGTATATACGCAGTACTGCGTATATACGTAAACAGGAAAGAAAGAAAAAAAAATCGAAATTTTTTCAAAACCCCGGGGGTATTTTGGTCATTTTGACCATTTAGGGTTTATAATGAGAGAGGGGGCCGGATTTTGCCATTGTTGGCACCTCTCTTTCTCTCTCTACCTCCATTTCCTCTCACTTGAAGAACACAAATTGTGCATCGGACCTCCAAATCAAAATCCGGGCACATTTCTGGAATCCCCTCGTCGCAAGGATCAAGTTTCATCCATCAAAATCCAGAAACAAGCGAAAATCGAGCGGGCAATTTCCATCAAAAAGTGAGGTGTTCTTGAGGAAAAGTGCAGATTCGAAGGTGTTAGAGCAAGAACTAGCAAAAACCGTACAAGGGAACGTGAACGAGGAGATCGAGGGCTTCGATTTGGTGGGCTCGGATTTCAATTCCGGGCAGTTGACTTTTCCGGCGACTTTTCCGGCGACCGCCGACGGCTTTCCGGCGACTTTCCGGGCAGAATCTCTGGTCTTCACCCCTGTTTAGGGAAGGTCGAAAATCTCATCCCTCGCTTTATTTTCCGTTTGGCACGGCCCGTAGCCGGGCCCGTTATTTTCGGTAATTTTGCGTTTTGGAGCGGCACTTGCCGTGTGGACCTCTGGTAGCTCTTAGGTGGACTATCTATTGAGACACACTATTTTTGTGCACGTTTCACGTTTTTGCTTATTTTCCCGAGTCGGCACGTTTTACGAGGTTCGGTCTGTTATGGAGTTTAACGTACCCGTCGTAGACCCCGAGCGAGATGACATCCCGACTGACTATGAGGCAGATGAGCTTACCTCTAGGCAGTTTGACAGTTTTAGGTTCGTCAACCATCATGCACAGTTTTACTTTATGACCGGAACCAAAATGAGTCATAGCCTTCCCGTAGACTACCAGTTTCAGGTAGACCATACGAGCATGCCGCCAGAGATGGCAGAGTATGCAAGTCGACCGGACATTTTCGGAACGTCCCTAGCGGGGTTTCCGGACGTTTCCAGTTCTGACTTGGTGCGTGAGTTCTACGCGAACCTCATGCACAAGGGGGAGGGTGAGGCCAACGGGGATGTCCGCTGGGTGTATTTACGACGTACGATTCTGTTGATCACGTCGGATACCATCCGCCAGGCGTACCAGATTCCGATGCGCCATTTCTCGTGCGCATATGCTGAGTGTGCAGATTACCCGCCTAGCGATGCTGAGCTTTTGCGGGTTGTGACTGGGGGCTACCCGGGTGCCCATTTCGAGAGAGAGGGGCCGGGAGAGATAGGCAAGAAATTGAATTCTCATTTTATTACCGGCCCGCCACGGTGGTGGGCCGAGTGGGTAGTGAACAGGGTAGTGGGTATTAAGCATTTTACCTACCTTGACTTTGAGTACGTACTCTTAGTCTATTGCCTTGTTCTTAGACGAGAGGTTGACATTCCTCGTAGGATTTGGGTGTACATGCAGGAGCGGAACTGCTCCGGTAGCCATAAGGGATTGGGGTATGCCAACCTCATTGCCAAACTGGCACGGGAGTTTGAGGTTACGATGCATGATTTAGAGGGTGATCTACTTCCTCCTAGGCCACGGCCTTATAGGAAGCTTATCGCTCGTCACCCGGGCCCACCGCAGCCAGTCGTTGACCTCGATGAGGATGACGATATTATGGAGGAGGACCCGGCACCTGCCCCTGCCCCTTCCCCTAGGAGGCGTTCGACTCAGGAGCGTCCAGTCAGCCGCCAGGCATCGGCCGGACTTCGGCGATGCCGTACTAGTAGAGAGAGTGAGCGCCCCGAGTCGAGTAGACAGGGGACTGAGAGGAATGCCCAGCCTCAGCCTGCCCGTCAGAGAGGTGAGCCGGCCCCACGGGCCAACCCGACCCCACGAGCTAGACCGGCCCCGCCACGTAGACTGCCCCGAGTGGGCGAGAGATTTGAGGGGTGTCAGGGCGGACGCAAGTCCATAGGAGAGAAGGTGTATGAGAGCGTGGGCAAGCTTTGGAGAGCGTTGACGCATAACCGCCGGACTAAGCGGAAGGTCACGAAGGACACCCAGGCTGCCCTAGCTAGTATTCGAGAGGAGCAGCGGGATGCGGCTCGGCACGCAGGCCGAGAACCGCCACTCCCGCTGTATTTTCCACCCACCTACTCCAGCAGCTTTACCGAGGGATGGTCGGATGACGGGGACTCTAGCGAGTGCACGTCAGCTCCACCACCCCCGACCCAGCCACCACCCCCGACTCAGCCATCACAGCCACCTGCCCGACAGGAGAGACGGCAGCCTGGGACACGATCCCGGCAGTCTACAGGTCGTCAGACTGGGACCCGTACCCAGCAGACTGGGGCCCGTACTCAGCAGCCTTCGAGTGGCAGGACGACTTTGCGATCCCAGCCACCTAGCAGTTGGACTGGGTCCGAGTCGCAGTCCTCTGATTACCGGCCCCGTACACGGGCACATCAGCCGGTATTTAGGACTGATTCAGAGAGCAGCTCGCCGGGTAGCATATCCGGTACGTCCGAGACCGGGTCAGACCCGACCTTTTTTCCGGACGAGTGAGTGCCATGAGGGCATGCCACCTCTTAGTGGGGGGTGGTAGTCGTGTCTGCATTAACCCGGTCTGCACGTTTTTTCGTATTTATTTTTATTTTTATTTTTATTTTTGAGTCAGCATATTTTCTTTATTTGAGTCAACCCACCATAATCATTCTGGCCATGCATTGTATATAATTAATTAAAAAAAAATGAAAAATTAAAATTTTTTTATGATGCTGGTTGGGTATATACGCAGACCTGCGTATATACGCAAACAGCAAGTATAAATTATGTTTCAAAAAAAAAAAGTTTAAAATCAGAAAAGTTTGAGAAAGGGCAATCGAGATAACGAAAACAGTGAAGAAATTGAGTTGGAATCCTTTGAAAGAGAAGAAAACTTGCACCGAGGTATAGTAGATAGGTGAGAGCCAGTGACCTTTGGAATCCGCAAGTAATTATCAACTGAGCGAAAAATCCGACTAGTTGCTACACCACCGTCACATAGGTAGTCGACAACCCGCCCACGGGCGCCGTCACGGTCATCGCATTTTTCGGTGGAGTGACTGGCTATCAAGGGACCTCACGTCCTGTTTCTTACCCCTAGGTCGAATTAGTCAACCCGTTTGAAGCCATTTACCCTCTTTCTTCGTAGCCACTTTAGCCTAGGCAGCCTTCTTTGAGACCTCATCAGTCGATAGTTTGCTATTCTACGTGTTATGACGGAGGGAGTGAGTAGGGACAGGTTTTAGATGGGGGAGCGTCATGAGTTATCAGTTTTGGACAGTTTCGATTTTGACACGTTTTTCGAGGGAAGGACAGGGTGAGTTAGTGGCGACAGTGCATTAATTTGCGGAGGTGGATCACTTCATTACATAGTGACCACAGGAGGAGTTAGTCGCGTGCGAGCATCTTTTCGCACAAAACAGGGTTCCGGGGGGTTTGTAGGTTCAATTGGTGGTTGTGCCGTTTTTCTACATCTTTGGTGATGAGGAGGTTCGGTGGGATTGCACAGTATTATCTCGACTACAGGATCAGCGCTTCAGGATTAGTGTGGGGGTACTTCACATGAGGACATTTTACGTACCCCGCGACAGATATTTATTTTCACTCACTCAGCTTTAGTCAGTTTAGTATTGTTGATATTCGTGTACGTTTGTATATATAGTTGTGTTATGAATAATAATAAAAAAAAAAGAAAGAAAAAGAAAAAAAAAGAAAGAAAAAGAAAAAAAAAGAAGAAAAAAAAAGAGAAAAATCATGATCTAGTTTTTAGTTTGTTTTGTGTTTTTGTTATTTAAATAAAGAGCTGAGTGAGTGGCACAATTTTTGAGACGTTTTGCACCGCTTCACATTTGTGGCCGCGAGCACGGCGAAGACACACCGGGGGACAGGAGAATTGGGAAAGCAGGAACTTAGGTGTTTCGGGCAGTTTTTCGGGATCTCGGTGAGGGGTGTGAGTTTGGTAAATTGTGAGAATGTCATAACATGTAGGATTATGCCATACCTTGATACATATACTTATCATACCTGATTAGACATAAATCCTTTCGGAAACAGCTCGGATGGTAAGTTAGCTAGGGATTTGCTCAGTTTGATAACCAAAGTAATAGTACTTCGGTCCAGTGCTTAATTCCACCATATAAATATGTTCAGACTTACCGATCGCTTGCAGGTAAGTAAATTCTGAAAAGGATGAGATCACGAAGACACACTGTTTATGTTTTTGAGGTTGCCCAATCTCGCCAAAAATATTTTTTGTCACTAGTTTGTTTTGAGTCGTTTGAGTCTGTGTATATTCTATCTGAGTCAGTTTTTCTATCGAGTCGTCCGGTTGAAAGGTTCGGGTCGAAAGCGTATGCAACGCTAGGGTATGTACAGAGTCAGTCACGAGGACAGAAATGCAGGCTAGAGTTGGCAGGATTGCTCGGGACGAGCAATGTTTAGTGCGGGGGTATTTGATAACGCCCCAATTAGGGGTTATCTTTTAGCATGATTTCACGAGTATTTGTGTCGGAATTAGCGGTTTTTGGCAGAAAATGCCTTAGAATGCCCCGGGAATCTAGAACGAGACGTTTATTTGTACTTGCTGGATTTCTGCTTATTTCTTGCTATATTTGGATATGATCGCGGGTTTTCGTTCGTGTTGCCTTTTCAGGAACAGGTTCGGGAGGTGCATCGGGAAGCGTGCCGGGACCAAGCCGGGATCGTTTCGGGAAACGTGCACAAAACCGGGACACGACGGAAACACGGAAAAGCGGGAAAACACCAAAGAGGCAAACCGGGAGCGTCAGGCAGAAGAGTGGGACCCAGGGGACCAAACCTGGCCCACCAAAGGACCAAGTGGGGGCCACATCTCCACCCCCTGCCTGCGTATATACGCAGGCCTGCGTATATACGCAGCCTTGCGTATATACGCAGGCAGGGAGGGAGATGGGGGTTGGTTGATGGGCCCTGGTTGCGTATATACGCAGCCAGTTTTGACTTTTTGGTCAAAGACGGTGGACCGATGGCAGATTCCGTAATTTCGGGCACAAGCGTTTTCGGGAAACAGCACTATTTAAAGACTCGTCCAGACTCGTTTTGAAGACACGGAGACACAACACAATTCTCAGCACAACCGAAGGGCAAGGTCAGAGCATTCACGGAGAGCACGAAAGCGCGATTCGAGATTCGAAGACTTAGTTTGATTTCGTTCTCTCTCTTTATATTCAGAAACTGCGTTTTGTACTATGTCTAGTCGTAGCTAAACTTTTCACCTAGGTTCTCGGTGAACCTAGGGTTTCGTACTCAGATTTTATGACTACTACGTTTATGGATTCATGATTTTTATCTCAATTCAGCAAGTTATATCTGTTATTCTGGTTTTGATTATTATCGTATATGCATGATAGGATTGATCACCCAGGATTGCTATAGACCCGAGCTTGTAGGTGAAAACGTCAAGTTAGGGTTAGGAAGAAAAACCAGGATTTAGTACCTTACCCTGATAGACCGACCAGAGAAAGGGAGATAGGGCTAGCATTGAAAAACGTGAGACTAACTGTTAGAGAATTCGACCCGGGCCATTCGGACAGGTTAGAAACCCTAACAGGATTAGACCGAGACTGCACATTTAGGCAGCTTAACAAGAACCCGAAAGTCTGCAGGATCGGGATTACGTGTGGAATCTGAAAAGTCACTGCACAACTGGTACGTTGCACAGATATCGAAACTGCTGAGTGTTTTCATAATCGAACGTAAAACTAAAATCTGTAGAAACCCTAGGGGATCCTGGAGCCTAGTCTTCATCTATTATCGTTACAACCAAATCAGCTTATTTCAGAAACCGTCACAAAAAATATTTACTTTTACGTTTTTAATTTCTGTTTCTAGTTTAGTCATTATAATCACAACCTACTCCTCCTTGTTACTACACTTGGTTAACCGAAACTGACAACGTAAGTAAACCCGAAACAGTCCTCGTGGGAACGATCACCCGAGTCTAATTGCACCCGGTACCACAAGATTCGTACACTTGCGACAGCACGTTAGTTTGCGCATCACATACCTTGTGGAATGCTCCATGCTTTAGCCTTGTGGAATGCTCCATCTTGTGGTTCTTTAATTCTTTAGTCTTCTTCTCCATATCTTGGCTATTATATATTCTATCTAATACTAGCTAGAATCTATACTAAATATAAAGATCTCACAAGTTGAGAAGAAGATAGGCTCGCATGCCGTAAAACCTAATTAACTATTATATTAATTTTACCGGCTCGCATGCCATAAAACAAACCACAAAAATAAACATTCACAACATTAACACCTAAGGCCATATCCAATCACCATGCAAATAGCACAGAAACAGTTAAAATCCAATTTTAACGTGGTTGGTCAATTCTAGTTGATTTTGGATGAGCTAGGGTCAAAACGGTCCAAGGGGGCCCACCATCAATATGGTCGGACCTTCAAAGGACCGCCACAAGGCATTGGGGCCGGCCGGCCCCTAGCCCACACGACTAGGCCATGGGCTAGTGAGTCACGGCCCCTTGGTCGTGGCTAGCTTGGGCGGCAAGGAAGGGGAGGGGCGGTCCCTAAGAGTGGGGGGAACCGCCTTAGAAGTTGTTTCCAAAGCAACTTCTTCATTGTTGCCCAAGTTTAGTTGTTTCCAAATTAAAGAACCTTTTTTTCAATTTTGTGCTCTAACCATATTTTTCTAGATCCAAAATTTCGCATCATATGTGATTCAAATTCACTAATACTTACATACCATATAATATTAGACCTTCTTTCGTTGAATCATATTCAAATTTCCATCAATATGCTTAATTATTTAGTTATACGCGATTAAATCACAATTTTAATGTGTAAAACTATCAAAATTAACACATAAACTACGTTATGCTCTATGACCTGTGGATTTGATACCACTGTAGGGTTTTGTAACGGATTACACAGAGGAAAACAATAATTAAGATCCGCACAAGGCCCTACAAGGATCACAGGAAGATACATCGATAGTAAGGCTTTGGTAACAATTACCTTGTTTGTCTCCTTTGATGACTTCAAACGCGAAATATTGCTCACGTCTCTATGGATAGTCCACTCCTTGGATGATCATCAAATCCTCCAAACATATGTGCTAGCTAGGTATGAAGAATGAAGAATAATAATCACGCAAACCGGAACAAAAGAGGGGCGGCATGGCTCTCTGGAGGCCTACAAGTAGAGGGGCGGACGTGGGGGGGGGGGGGGGGGGGTGTTCGGCCCTCCTTGTCTTGTCTATCTCCTTGCTTTTTCTCTCATTGTGTTTAAAATATTATGACACACTTGAGAAAATAAGCTATGAGTGTTCATATATATAGTCCAACAACTCCTTGTTAACTACATATTAGCCCCTCTCCTAATAATGTCATTACATGGATTTGTCCACATTACAAATTAGTCCTACTAAGTTTGCATGTCATTGCGCATTGATCCTCATATTTAATTAATTTTATTAATTAAATCCAAAGTCCGGTTTAATCCCTAGGGAGTGTGACCCTATAGGTTTCTACTTAGTTGGTAGTAATAATTACTAACATGGAGCGGTGTCTAGTATTACATCCATGCCACCCAACTAATAGAAATAGTCAGTAATCCGACAAATCTTGTGAAAGTATTGTCTCATCCCTTTGTCTCTATATTTGGATTGGACACGAGACATAAAAGTCACACTCGTATATCCAATCCATAGTTTCTCGATCTTGGAATAGTCTTATCCATGCAGATAACATCAATATCCCCTATTGATTTATCTGAGTCTGGCCAGACATTCTATAAGAACCATCCCTCGAGTGGCCGTGGATATTTTCTCCCTTTATTTAGGAGGGACTTATTCTATATACATCACTACCATCTCTAAGCTTGCTTCATATTGTGTTCGATTAACGCCTAAATTACTACACAGTTACGGTGTAGCGTTTGACGATGTCAAAACACAATATTCCATAACTAGAGGATCTAGTGAATTCAAGTCTAAGGATGACAATACCGTTGTCACTACGAGAAGCACTTGTGACTTTACATAACTTGTATGTAGCATTATTGTAAGTGAGTCAATCCAGTATGACATTACTCCTAATGCATACCCATGTGTTGGATTGTGATATCTCCATATCAATCCAACCCATACTAGTTTATAGTTGATCGTCCAATTAATCAGTATAATCGACCAGGGATATTTAAGATAAACAAACACATTTGTAATCTAAGGACTTCATAATATTAAATATTTCCATAAATAATACAATGAATGTTTCCAGCCAAAACATTGTTCATACTTTATTAAGATTGGCTCTACAGCATCTATTCTAACATTTCAACTATTAAGGAGGGCCTCAACTAGCACATTGTGATGCAAGTACATATTTTTATAGAGGTGTCAATTACGAACCCCATTCAACATTGATCAACACCAAAACAAATTGAAAAGACCAAACAATAAGTTAATAACAATGAAAATTGAGATTGATTAAACACAATATTCACTTTTATTTTTAATACTTCGGTCATTGCCTACTGATAACAATTTGGAGAACTAAGATCACGCAGTAAAATCTAAAACAACAAAATTGACATAAAATAAACTTGTAGTTTTTAGAAACTTACAAAAGTTTACATGCATGGAGATTAGTGAATCTCACATGTTTTCTTGAAATATTAAAGAGACGTCATTTTGATTTGCCGAATCAAAAATTTTTTATAAGTCAATTTAGTAAGTACTGGATTTATCTAATAATGTTGAATTTTTTTCTCTCTCTAGCCTAGAGATAGAAAAAACAGAAGCAACTATGGAGTTTGATCTTCAACGTTGGACGGAGAAGATCACACTCACAACAAGAGAAATGAAGGCTACCGATATCGGGAAGGAGACGTTCGACCGTGCGAGAAAGGGCTTCGAGAATAGCCTCATTGGAATGTTTAACGACGACTAACCCACCAACGGGGGAGTCATGAAGGATCTATTAAAGAATATTTGGTGCCGGAGGAGGAGCTTCGCATCATATATCTCAACGAAAAGTTTTCATATTCAAGTTCAAAGCTAAGGACACCATGATGAAAACCCAATATGGAGGACCTTGTATTATGATCAATTACTTCGTCTAAAGGAATGGACCATGGGAAAATCCGCGAAGGAGACGAAGTTCAAGAATGTGGTTGTATGGGAACAAATTTGGGGCTTACACTTTTACCTCATCAACAAGGAGTTAGGGGAGATTATCGTATCAAAACTCGGTGAATTTCATGCGGTTGACCCACATGAAGAAGGAGAAGTGCTCGACAGTTTCATCCAGGTAAGGGTGAGGATGTTAGCAAACCAACTATTACTTCGACAGGGTCCTGTTGAAATCTAAGGAGGAGATACCACTTGGGTCGACTTTAAATATGAACAGTTTCCGATAGTCTGCGAGTAGTTGGGTGTGTTGATCACCACCCAACACAATGCTTGTCAAATGGAAAAGGAGTTCACCACGGACCATCGTGAATAGGGCTGTTGTTTACTGCCCATCCGTAAAAAGATTTGGAAGACAGAAGCGGAAAATTCCAGGTTCCGGCGAGGAAACCAACAAAAAACGGCGGGCAGCAGCGGTCAGAAGGCGGGAAACGGAAAGTCAAACCTTAATGGAAAAGGAAGGTCAATTTGGGCGCCAAAATCTGTGGAAGATTCTTTCCAATCCCACTACCAATCACGATCACATTCAAATGCACGTGATATAGGAAATAATATTATGGGTAATCCAAATTTTGATTTGGGTAATATTTTGGTGGTCACTAGTGATAATGAAAAATCTTTTGCCAAATGAATCAAACTTGACCAGCCTATCCCCAATGATGTAGTTCTCAAAGATGGTGAGGCAACGTCTAAGGAAGGAAGGTCAAAACCCTCAAAGAAGATCCTGGAGCTAGGCCAAACGAAAATCAAAAATATTAAGAGGAAATCCTCAGGCCAACCTGGCCTACTCCCGAACAGCCCAAAATGTGTGACGAATAGAAGGACACTCAATGAGGTGGAAAAAGACGAGTTGGAGTCGAAGTCCACTGGGAAAACTTCTGAAACACTCACAGTGATTGTGAATGAAGAGGAAGAGAATGAAATGGTTGACACGTATTCTTACGTGTGTACGCAAGTGCACGGTCGAGTAATACAGTATGGGTATTTTTAATACTCGGTTTGTCGAATCCCATGAGGACAAGCTCGTAACAAGATTTAACTAACAGATTAACTGAGTTTACTAAGTAACCGGTAAAAGGTGTTGAGAATTGTGAGGTTGCCACTCCAAAACAAGTGGTTGTACATTATGACTGAAATAGTAGAAAAGTGAATTTAGAAAAAGTCTTAATCAATTAATGGAGAAACTAGGCAATCGCGTAGATCACCTAGGGTTGTAAACGATTTCCGCATAATCCTAACACTTGTTCTTTCGGTCTCAATGGTTAGGATTGATGTTCATATTATCCTAGCTAGTTAAAGTCACTTTCGCGCACTCACCAACTACATAATACATGAATAATTAGTTTAGATCGCACTAACAATTAAGCATGAATCAGCTAATGAATAAAACCCTAGTCCATTGATATTAGTGCATCTCCTACCCGTGTCAATAGACTAGGATTACTAATGGAATCAAGAAACTATAACTTATTCAATAGAAGAAATCATATACGCATGAAATTAGATTCAATCCGAAAAATATTCGTTTACATGAACCCTAGGATCTCATATGCGATGCCTAGCTATGAAAGTTTAGCAAGCCATCATAAGATAAATAATAGCAAAGAGTTTCTCCAAATTTGATTAAAAAAAGAGAACAAGGAATCAAACTAGGTTCTCCAATGGTGAAGTCTTCGTCTCCACTTTCTTCCTTTCCTCTCTTGAGCGTGAATGACTGAATTTTAGTCCCCCTAGGTCGTCCATGAATCAAAACCCGTCACAAGTCTTTAATATCTGCACTATAACCCCAAAAATCTGGTCATGACTTCTCCAGGCCATTACATCTTCGTCCGATCTCCGATTAAGCTCTGTGACCTATCGTTGTAATGCTCTTTCAGTCTAATTTCATATGGCACCAGTCTCACTCCCAAATTCATTTAAAAACTCAAGATATCATCACATTAGTGCAGACTGGTCATCCTAGCTCCCCCATCTTAGCTTCTCTTCACTCCACTTCAGCTCCCCTTATTTCCGAAGTTCGTTCCATGCCTGCTATCAACCGATTAGCATCCATTCCTGTCAAGACAACATGAATAGACATACGAAGCGATTATATTTGACAAAGAACAACGAAATATACATAGAAATTCTCGGACTAACAATAAAGCACATATGAAGTATCAAGTGATAAAACGACTCATATTCCCTGCAATTATGCTCGAATATCTCATATTATGGTGTCAAATGGAAATAATATATAGCTCTGAAAGGAGCTATTAAATTCCCCCACACTTACTCTTTGCTCGCCCCGAGCAATCACTTGCTTTACTCCCACAAAGATTTGTATCTACTTATCACTAGCCATGTGACACAAACGACTCACACACACGACTATGCAATCTACATGCTTCGTACAATGCAACTCGGTTATCAAAAATGCAAATATTGAAACAAAATAAATATTTGTTTCTTTTTAGTTAGAGATCGGGCAATCTTGCTATCATTGATCAAACTCATCAAGTCGTCACTAGTCTCTTTCGAAATTTCACAACAACTAGCAAGAAATTGAGAAAAAAACGATCTTATGCACATGCTCACTAAGGGGTCCCCAAACATCCACCATAAACAATCCAAGACTTGCGCACAACCTTTAGCTCATAGGGTTTAAGCATCCTCAATCCTATAGTAGTATTTCGTCGCCAAGTCATTTTAGGTTTTCAGACCCTCTTAGCCGTTATTGCATTTGAATGCAAATTGTCCCAGTGATGGGAGACACAACTCCCTATAATACGGCTTGGCTTTAATTTTTCTTAGACGCTCTCATTGGATTGAATCCAAATTCCCCGAGCAAACGGAGGCAAATTGGGTTGTTCACCGTATCTAGTCCAAGAGAAGATTTTGATTATTTTTATTTTTCATTCTCTTCTATTTTTTTTCAACTGTGCATTTAGAGCAACTAAATGTGGGCTTTTTCGGTTAGCTGTTGAAACCGCCTTAAGGGATGGTGGTGTAAACTCCCTAACTTCGCTTAGGCTTAGGCCATGTACCACATGGAACCAACTCAACACGAAGTTCCACCCCAGATTTACAAGAGACCACAAGTTTCCACCAAAAACAGACTATTCAACTACCTTAGGACTAAATCCTCCTAGCACAATAAATGAACTAAAGGTATGCCCAACATCTACTTTCCACATTCTCTGAATACCCGGGACTTCCTTTCGTGAAACATGTGCGCAAGATACTGACGCGCATCTACTGACGCGTTAGACGCAAGTGTACGGCCAAGTAATATAATGGAGTATTTTGGACTCCGAGCTATCGAACCCAAGGGAAGGATGTTTACTTTGCTCTAGATTTAGCAATTAAATCCAATTTACCTAACTAACCGGTAAAAATGGTTGTGAATGGAGTGTTGTAACCCTCAATCAAGTGACTAGATCAATAAGTAAAACTAACGCAAAAGAAATGATTTAGGACAAATCAATGGAGATGAGACTAGGCAATCTATAGATCACCTAAGGTAGTTTTGACAATTCCGGATTTCATGTTCTAACACGAAAACTCTTAGAAACCTATGCTGGGTTATGGCACTGACAATTACCTCTCGGTCTCTTAACGTTCTACACACCTGTACTGTTCTGTTCCTCTCAGGTCAACACCAACTACCGATACATTCTAGTAGGCTAACGATCTTGCACGGAATAACGTCCTCTTAGACCATCACCACACGTACACTTCACTATTTCCTACCGAATCCACCCTCTTCTAGCCATTCCTACTCAACATACCTTTCAATGTAATTGATTAAGAATGATCTTGTTTACTCATCCCAACTAGGGTAGAGTTGCTTTCACCCACTCACTAGTTAATTAGCAATTTCAGGTCATGACTCCTACATTGCTAAGGATTAAGCAATATAAATAAGATATCTAGGCTACCAAGATCATCATTAAGCCTAGTTCAGGATTAAATGAAGAAATATATGTTTAACATAACACATCTTAGTCCTAACTTGTCAATGGAAGAACTCAACATGATGAAAATCAAAACAATCTTCATTGAATCGTAACCCTAGCATGAAAGTTCGTCCAAAATCCGGTAAATATCATCAAAACATAAACCCTAGGATCTCCATAGATGCCTAGGTATGAGTTTAGCTACTCATAGCACAATTCAACATATTGTTTAAATAGTTCATACAAGAAACTTGAGAGAAAATAGATCAAACCATAGAAATCGTGATTTTCGCGCGATCCGGGCTCTTCTCCTTGCTTGATGATGTTCCCAATGAACTCTCCTTGCTCTCCTCCTTGTTCTTGACTCTCTCTATGCGTGAATGAGTGTATTTTCTCCCACTAGGTCGTCCTTCAATAAAAACCCATCACAAGTCTTCAGTATTTGCACAAACCCCTGAAATCTGCTCCTGACTTCTCCGAGCCATATCTTATTTGTCCGAACTTCGATTAAGCTCCATGACCTATCGTCGGAAAGTTATTTGAGTCTTATTTCATCTGGAACCAGTCTCACTCCTAAATTAATTGTAAACCTCCAGCTATGATCAAATTGGTGCAGGCTGGTCATCCAAGCTCCTCCAATTCGACTTCTCTTTACTCCACTCACTACAAGAATTTTATTTATTTGTTACGAATTCTTTTGTTTCGGTCATAATTCGTAACTATATGTTACAATTTTGTTACAATTTAATATCTTGGTAACTAAATATCACATGAGGTATTTTTTTTTCGACTAGCGTTAAAAATGGGGTAAAAAAAATATGGTGGGAATTGTATTTGAGGGGGGAAAAGTTGGCGCCATATATTTGTAGTATATAGCTAGAAATATGTGGTAGCTAAAACCCAAGTCATGTTTAAGATTTCACTTTTTACAAAACTTGGTAACAAAATATATAATTTTTGGTTGACTTTTTTACATTTATTAAATTATTTGAACCCCACCTTTCCCTGTTTCTCTGAAAGAAACCCACTCCCTGAAGCCGCCTCTCCCACTAAACTAAAAACCCGCCCCTTCCTATACCCTAACAAGACACAGTACTGGAGTTTGATTTGGAGTGAAACTCTTATACATAGTGAACTCTGTGGTGTAGATATATGTTAGAGCTTGCGTATAAATCCCCATCAGTGGTGTCGATCATCGGTACTTAGTTGAAGCCCGACGGCTTGTTCCTCAGGTGGTGTCGATCTTCGGTACTTAGTTGAAGCCCGACGGCTTGTTCCTCAGCAGGCGCTTATTCGCCTGGATTACAATCACCTCTGGCCATTCGGAATCAAATCTTCTGCATTCATCGATTCCACGATTTAGGTTATGATCGATTTCTGTTATTGTTCCTATGTTGAAGATTTACAGTTCAGTGATATATAGTGACTTAGCCATCTGATTATGTAAAATTCGTTGGTATTTTTGTGAGTAGATTATCCTGTTGAAGTTGAAGTTGAAGTTGAAGCAAGGAAATTTCAGGTATGTTCCCAGATTCTTCTCTATTTTCTGATATTTCAGTAAATAATCTTGTTAGACTTGTTCAATCTATTGACTTGACTTGACTAAATTAGTAGCTTGTGGTGTTAACGTCTCTGAACAAATATGATGATCACATTTGTTTATAGATGTGGAGATAAACATATACATATGATTTGTATGAACAAGACTAAAGGAACATATATCAGTTCTAACATAATTAAGGTAATGGACCATGTACTGGTAAATAATAGTCTAACTTCAGCTTCAAGTTTAATAACTGTGTAGTAGAGGCCCTCTAAGAGGCTATTGAGTACCCCTTAAGGTAATTTTTGGTAGTCATGTATTCTAAGGATGAAATGCTTTGGCTGGTGTAATCGTGGAAATTAGACCTGTCAATTGGCCGGGCCAGACCAAGACTTGGCCTTGACTATAATGTGTGAAAACCTAGTCCAAGTGATCCCCCATATAGAAGACCTGTGAAACCTAAGCCCATCTGACCCTCGTTCTTGCAGCTCAGATCAAGGAGGGCCCTGTAGATCAGGATCATGTTAGTGATAGAATACCAAATATACCAGAGAAGGTTGGGTATATAGGTACCTATGGTGGACTGCAGTAACCTAAAATCACAACTAGGTTGGGTATATAGGTACCACTTCTTAGTCCCAACTGCAGGAATCACACGTAATGTTGTTTCACAGTCCGCATTAAGTTCATAGTGGTTGATTTCACTCAACGTAGCTGGTTGAGTGAGCTCTCAGGCTTGTTTGTAATCAAGGTTTCTTCTGACCTTCTGCAGACGCCTTTCCCCATAAAGCCTGAGCAATGCTCTCAGTTTTAGCCTGAGCAAAGCTAGTATTTGTGAATTCTTCTTCGTCGATCTTGCTAAAGATCGACGAAGAAGAATTCGGCGGCCATAGAGCTCTTCTTCAAGAGGGCCTTTTTGTTTCCATTATGCTGTTTCTGGTACCAAAAAACACCACTCCTTGAAACCTCATCCTCATCATATTCCTCCCTCTCAGAATGCCTAATTTAGCTAACTTGGTATTCTCTTATCAGCTCGCGTGGATTCTGGTATACAGCTTGGCTCACTTCTGGTACAATAACTAAATGCATAATACAAGACTGTGATAGAGTTACCTCAGCGTCAGCATATGTTGACTGCCGTCTGAGACTACATCGTGGGTACTTCACAACGTCCTTTGAACCATAACACCGTAATTTTAACTGTTTCAGAAGTGACCTCCTTATGTTAGTGCATTTCTAAATACCATGAAACTGAAGTTCCAGCTAAACTACTAGTAACACCATACTTACCTCTACTCTATCAAACATGTCATCCACTATTAGAGGAGTCCCACTGTAGTACGCTTGCCTAGCCTGCAACAAGAGTAATCAGATAACAAATTCGAGAAACAAAATTAAGAGAAATATGTCGATCTAATTTACAAACCGTCTGGGAGCGGTAGAAGTTATTGTAATGTGTGTGCCTGAGCTCTCAGTTTGACCTATAAGTATATATATTTATATTATTTATATATTATATATTTGTTATTGGGAACTTCTGCAGCTCACCTGGCTTCTATTACTTTTATATGGCAAGTCCAGAGTCATTGAAATCTACTGTTTTTTTTATTCATATGAAGTCTCTTTCATGGTTTGAAGAGTTGGCTCCTCCTTTCTATGTTACCATGAACAGCAGCCACAATCACCTCAGCCCATTCATCAGTTCACTTTCATGGTCGTGTTTGCCTCAATGTTCAAGAAAATTGCGTCCGGATGTTTGCCTCAATGTTCAAGAAAATTGCGTTCAAAATGAGTATAAACCTCCAAAAGACCCTATTTTATGGTGTAGGCTTACTCCACAAATTTGATTCTTTGCTCATACTAATATATTGTACAGAAGAAAACTGAAAGAACAAGAGAAGCAAATGTCACCATACTTCTTTTGTAAGAATATGTGACAGTTATGGTACAGGCCTACTCCACATCAGATAATCATCTAATTGTGTTTTTAATAAAAAAATTAATAGTAACAGAGTTCCAATTTCTGATCAAGGGAAATATCCATTGCTCAAATTGATAAATTAGTTGGGGGAGAAGAGCAGCTTGTAAGGGCAGTGATGAAAATGTGCAAGTACTCTGTTTAAGTGTGAATTCTGCTTAAATGCAGGATTCGAGCTTCAAGTTTTCCCCATGAAATGCAAGTAATATAGAAGCACCCACAAGGCAAGATGTACAATAATCAAAATACTATTCATCGATCTAATTACAGAGATGATGCACTGCTTAAAGCCTTACACTATCACAATAGTAATGTGATTTTCCATTAAACAGGGCTATCACGGCCACACAAAGGGTCGTCAGACCGATTAAGTACAAGGGAAAATAATGGCATTTTTAGCACAACAGTGGGCCATTAGATTTGAGTCTATAGGAAAAAAGGTAAAAATACAGAGACTAATAGAAGAGATTAACGACATGAAGGATGTCTTGACTGGATGGATTCAATATGGATTTTGCAATTAGAATGTGTAGAGATATTCGTTAGCTTGCTTTCTGTAGCAATATACAAATGATTCCTAATGGCCAGAATCTCCAAGACTAATGAATTTGAAATATTAGGAATCTTCTGCTGAATGCAATAGTACCATCCAGATTGGAGAAAACAATCCCAATGCTGCCATTTTTACCAACTTTGTTACTGCAGCATCGGTAAAAATCAGCATATCAACCATCTGAGTATCACTTTGAACTGCAGGGGAACCATCTGCACTGATAAACTCTTTTTAAATCTGCTTTCGTTTAAAACTCATAACACCTCCCCAACGCCTTTCTGACCATCTCATTGGTCTTCCACTGAACATGTTAAACAGCCAACCATTTCTGACTTTCCAGAGTTCCCAGAAAATTTTGTTCGTGTTCTTCCATTCTGATGGGATTTGATGAAAAACGCATATTTTTATCTCTTTCACATCACTTCAATTCCCATATGAGATGTTAGTAATCCCCAATTTTCAGTTAATGCATACATACTGTTATATGTAATCGTATATTGTTATGTAATCGTATATTGTTTTGTAATCGTATACTGTTATCCCATATGAGATGTTAGTAATCCCCAATTTTCAGTTCATGTTATGTAATCGTATATTGTTATGTAATGATGATATATTGTTATACACGTTTCTGACTTGTCTATATCCTTTATCATTTGGTAATAGGTAATAATGAATAGGAGTTGGATGCAACTTAGTGGTAGTGACAAATTCTCTGATGAGTATTCCAATGGAGTAGAAAACTTTATTCAGTTTGCAAAGAAAAGTGCTGACATTAGAAATTGGATCCGATGTCCTTGTCGAGTGTGCAACAATGTCGATTTTCGTCCCATTTCTATTGTGGAGGATCACTTATTTGAAAATGGAATCATATCAGATTACACGCTATGGATACATCATGGGGAAACCTCAAATGTGGAAGTTGATGATGGAGACATTGACAATGAGGATAATGAAGAATTTTCCTTGTATGCAAATGATGGTATGCCAGATATGATACAAAATATATATGCTGGATCAATTTTAGGTCATAACACGAGTGAGCGTGAGGTTGGATCGAGCGACCCTATTCCAGAAGGAGAAGAAAAAAGGTTTAGTCGATTGCTGGAAGAAGCTCAACGCGAAGCGTACCCCGGATGTCAGAAGTATTCAAAGCTTTCTTGTCTTGTGAGGTTGTTACACCTTAAAACAATGAATAATTGGACAAACAAATCTTGGAATCAACTAATTCATTTCTTGAAAGACCTTCTCCCACCCGGTGAAACACTGCCCAAGTCATACAATGAAGCTAAGTCTATGATGCGAGATTTAGGTTTGGGTTACAACAAGATTCATGCATGCAAAAATAATTGTATTTTGTACAGAAAAGATTACAAAGATCTTGATGCCTGCCCTAAATGTGGAGAATCTAGGTGGGAGAAAAATTCTATAGGCCAACGCAAAAAGGTTCCGCAAAAGATCTTGCGACATTTCCCATTGAAGCCGAGGTTGCAACGACTATTTATGTCTAAGGAGATCGCTGAGGATATGAGGTGGCATAAAGAGAAACGTGTTGAGGAGGACAATATGTGTAGGCACCCGGCCGACTCAGAGGCATGGAAGGAGTTTGACAAGAATTTTAATTTGTTTGCACAAGATCCTCGTAATGTTCGTCTCGGGCTTGCAAGTGATGGCTTCAATCCATTTGGTAACATGAGTACTTCTTACAGCATGTGGCCTGTCGTGTTGACTCCATATAATTTGCCACCGTGGAAGTGTATGAAGGAGCCCTTTCTATTTTTGTCCCTTCTCATACCCGGAAAAGAGTCACCAGGAAACAATATTGACGTATACTTGGAACCTTTAATTGAGGAGCTATATGAACTGTGGGAAGAGGGGATTGACACGTACGATGCTTATTCAGGACAAACTTTCAAATTGCATGCTGCTCTTTTGTGGACGATTAATGATTTTCCCGCATATGCTATGCTATCAGGTTGGAGCACCAAAGGAAAACTTGCATGTCCTAACTGCAATAAAGAAACTTTCTCTACAACACTAGTACACGGGAGAAAGCAATGTTATAGAGGCCACCGCAGATTCTTGCCTGCAGATCACAAATGGAGAAGAAGTCGTAAATTTGATGGAACTGTGGAACGCGAGTCGAGACCGAGAGTACTTACAGGAGATGACGTGTTAAGACAATTGGAGGAAATTCCTCCCCATGAATTTACAAGGAAAAGGAAGCGTGGTGATGATGATCCACGTTTGAATTGGAGAAAAAAGAGCATATTTTTTACTTTGCCTTATTGGAGAACACTAAAAATAAGACATAATATTGATGTCATGCATGTGGAGAAAAACATATGTGAAAGCATTTTGGCTACACTTATGGACGTTAAAGGTAAAACCAAGGATAATGTGAATGCTCGTCTGGATCTGGAGTCTATGGGAATAAGAAATGAGCTTCACGTGGAAGAAGTTGGTGATAGATACACCATGAATCTTGGTTGCTACACTCTGGATGCGGAGGAGAGGAGGCGATTTTGTGAATGGTTAAAAACAGTTAAGTTTATTGATGGCTATGCGTCCAACATCGGTCGATGTGTAGTTTCTGGTGGATCAAAGATATCTGGAATGAAAAGTCACGATTGTCACGTATTTTTACAAAGGTTGCTCCCTACTGCAATGAGGGGGTACTTGAGAAAGGATGTTTACAGTGCATTAACAGAGCTTAGCACTTTCTTTAAGGAGTTGTGCAGCAGAACCTTGCGGATGGATGTGATAGAGAAGTTAGAGGAAGAAATTGTACTAATCTTGTGCAAATTGGAGATGATATATCCGCCTGCATTCTTCGATATAATGATACACTTGGCAGTCCATTTACCGCAAGAGGCGAAGATTGCTGGTCCAGTTCAGTATAGATGGATGTATCCAATTGAAAGGTAAGAATCATCTCGTCATTACTAAAATTGTACTGAAACTTTTAAGTACTAGTTATTTCAAACATGTGTATGATATATGCTATTTTCACATAGGTTCTTGCGAACCCTGAAGCGATACGTTCGCAATAAAGCCCGCCCGGAAGGTTCAATTGCAGAGGCGTATATTGATAGTGAGTGCTTAACCTTTTGCTCATTGTATCTTAGTGGTGTGGAGACAAAGTTCAATCGAGATGAAAGAAATGAAGATGGAAGCCAAGGGAATGGTTTGCTGGAAGTTTTTTCTCAAAGGGTGCGACCATTAGGATCAGGAAAACCATTCGTTCTAGACATGGACGATTATGAAAAAGTCAAATGGTTTGTGCTGAACAACAGCCCCGAGTTAGATTCATATAGAAAGTAAGTTTACTAAATTTTAGGTATTTTTAAATAACTCTATAGTTATTTTGAGTTACATTTAGTTTTTCTCTAATAATATATATTACAAACAGGTTACACCTAGAAGAACTTAAAAGTATCAGTGCTCACAATTTACAGCGGAGACACGAAGAGACATTTGCTCAATGGTTTGAAGATCATGTAAGTAATGTGATGTACTACGTTGTTACTGTTAGCAATTAAACAGTTAAAATTATTATTTTTAACTATCTATTGTTTATTTATGTAGATAACAAAGTTGCATAGTCAAGGTTCTAGTGAAGTTACTGAAGATATTTATTCTCTAGCTTGTGGCCCTGATCAACGAGCTGATAAATACTATGGTTGCAACGTCAATGGTATACGGTTTCATACTAAGGATCATGAGAGGAACCGGAAAACTCAAAACAGTGGTGTTCTTACTATTGGCGAGCATGACTCAACCGATATTAATTTCTATGGTTCACTACGGGACATTATTCAATTAGATTACATTGGTGGGCGGCGTGTGTTTTTGTTCAAATGTGATTGGTATAATGTCGGTGATAGGAGAATGGGAATTCAGACTGACGAATACTTGACTAGTGTGAATGTGTCTCAGACATGGTATGATGGAGACCCTTACATTTTAGCATCTCAAGCGGAGCAAGTATTTTACTTAGATGACATGAAGTTGGGTGGAGACTGGAAAGTGGTACAAAAGATCCAACCACGAGCAGTTTTTGATGTTCCAGAGGTGGAATTGGATCAAGGGCCTCGTCTTGAGGATGATCCAGTTGCTGACGAGGATGCATACCAACAGAACGATCCCTGTAACGAAATTCACGTCCAAGACGAAGTTGGAAACTTCAACTCTCTGAATAAAGACGGTTCCGCACCAATCACAGTAGATGCAGATATGATGAGGCCGTTCATGAGAAAACAAATTGATGGTCATGGATTAAATAATGAACAGGAAGTGGAAGACGAAGACGAAGACGAAGAAATATTTGACAAAGAAGATGAAGACGAAGAATTATTAGACAAAGAAGATGCTGACGAAGAAGAAGAAAATGATGAAGACGATGACAGTGACGAAGATTAAGGATACTACGTTTAATGCTTAATTATTTTAAATATACTATACTTGTGTTTACGAACCAGTGCAAATTTTGTGTTTGGATGAACAATACATTTTTTAGTTTTTATCTAAAGTGTTACATGTAATGTTCTTTATTTTCTGTTTATGAACTACTTCTTACATGTAATGTTCTTTATTTTCTGTTTATGAACTAGTTCTTACCATGTAAAGTGTTACATGTAATGTTCTTTATTTTGTTTACGCAGATGGCACCGGGAATGAAA
Organism: Linanthus parryae; assembly: GCA_023055425.1. Classification (NCBI taxonomy): domain Eukaryota; kingdom Viridiplantae; phylum Streptophyta; class Magnoliopsida; order Ericales; family Polemoniaceae; genus Linanthus; species Linanthus parryae. Next base: position 4,283,859 of record JALGPY010000027.1, read on the forward strand.
ACTCGCAATCGTCGCCAACTAGCAAATATGCTTGTACAACCTAATCCTATAGTTGCAAGTTCCCAAACCTTGACCCCAGATTCAAGTTCAAATGGGCTAGTCTCAGCTCCAGATTCAAGTTCAAATAGGATCGTCTCAGCTCCAAATTCAAGCTCAAATGGGCTCGTCTCAGCTCCAGATGCAAGTTCAAATGGACTCGTCTCAGCAGACAGTGGTGGTAATATCGGTATGTCATGCGCTTATTTACTTTATCATGATTTCTTGGTCTCAGCTTCTTCTTCTCATGGCTTTCTAGGAGTTCTTCAATTAACTGTAGTCTTCACAGAATTCAGCACTATTCTGTACCCTGAACCCTGACACAATAATTGACCGAACTCATAAAGGACTTCCGATTTAACTGTAGTCTTTACAGAATTCAGCACTATTCTGTACCTTGAACCATGACACAATAATTGACCGAACTCAAAGGACTTGCGAGTAAACACGGCCTTCAAATTGTTAAACTTCCGCTGACCTCCCTCGTTTTACCAGAGTACTAACAGTTTCAATTTCAATACTGAATAACCTCAGCCAATTCATTTTTAAACACTCCTTATACTGTGATTTGATTAGTGGTGTCGCTCTAGGACTAAGGGCTGCTGGATTTCTTTAAGAGAGACGTGTATTGGGACTACTATGACTATTTTGGCGTGTGATTAGGAGAGAAGCATTAAGTTGCATGAAGGGCTGAATGTGAAAAGCTCGAATACGAGCAAGTGATATATTGTATGGAAATTGGAACAACCAACGCGCATAGTAAGACCATAAGGAAAGATCACTTCAACGCAAAAAAACAAAGGCCTTTTACAGAAATCCATCACAAATATAATTTCTGACATCATGGACCTCCAAATAGTTACATTTTGCCAACTCTGAGACTCTAGTAGATATGAAAATGTGTTAACTCTGTTAGTAGATATGAAAATGTGTAAATAATCTTTGGTGCTGTTAAATCCACGAGAGGATGTTTTACCACACGACTCCATGACCCAAGTTCCTACTGACTGGGGTCCCTTCCACTTTTCTCTCTGTAACTGCATCGCTTCTCCATCTTCAACCCAAAATACCAAATAGCCACCATCTTCAATCCAGATCAACACGGGTCCACAACTATCCATCATTTAGGCATCTCAATCTCCTACTAAAAAGAATCAACCGTTCATCAAGAATGTTATTTTGGGGTTTCATGCCGCTGCCACAAAATCCCAAATCATCCACATTCAAGATAGCAACAACCATCAAAATCTTATTTTGATATTTCTTGTAGTCTAATCTCTCTAATAATCTCTCAAATGGTTCTGGGGTTTCGTTTTTGTATTGTGGTACCCTGTTTTCAGTTTAAGTGTGGTCTGGTCCTATCAGTTTTGAAATAAGCACTCTCCATATCGCAGAGCAACTTAGGCATTAGAGATTTAAATAAACATTACCCTCTTCTAATTTGGGATTTGCTCTATTTGGTCAAACAGAGAAGCTGGACCTAGATTATTAGCGATTCCTGCAATGAAATCTAAAAATTATGATGTTAGACAAATCAACTTTATGATAAGGAGATGTTTTACCATCTTGCCTATAAGGAGATGTTTTACCATTCTTTTCTTGAATTTGGTCTCTCCTCCCAATAGATTTTGCTCTGGTTGGACTTTTGGGTCTTTTGTTATTTCAGTTTCCCTCCAATTTCTCTCTCTTTTGCTGTTCCTCTAGCTTTCCTCCCACCATGACGAGTCAGTCAATGAAAGAACCGAGGACTTCTATGGCAGTACTATAATGATTTGTAATACAAACAGGGGAAAAGTTGGGAACAGAACGGCAGAGATTGAAGAAGATGAAAACCAGCAGAGAGAGGGAGGGAGTTTGGATTAATTGTATTAAAAATATGGGTTGCTATATGACATAGTTAGGGTTCTGTGTTGGATCGATATATTTTAGATCATCACTTCTAATTGTGCTGGATCGATATATTTTATTTCTCAAAGTATTTCAAGAGTCTACAGTGTTAGCCACTTCGAGAATGAAGTCTTGATCCTTTTCTGAAAATCTTGTTATGTTATGCTTTTTACTGCTTGGATTCTATATCTATATTCTGGCGCATTTCTTTGTTGCGGCTTGTGTTAGGTCCTGTTATTTGTGAGCTCACAGAACAGCAAATTTGAGAATCATGTATGTTACATAGCTTTTTGTCTTGGTTCCCATAACCTAGATTTGTTACATCTTGTTTGTTCTGCAAGCCCAATCTCAAGATTTCTTCCTTTAGCCTTGAATTGCTTGACGTGAAACTGAATCGTTCTTGGCATAACGCTGGATGTTATACACTGTTGTATGTCAATACCATTACTGATCTTATTTATGTTGTCATTTACTGACGCACATTATGTGAGATTGGTGTGAAAATGTTCACAGGTGTTGTCGTAGCTAAAAAGGGTCGTGGTGTCTCTCGTAGCTTGTCACTGAAGAAATGTATAAAGAAAAATGGAGGAAACAAGTTACCGGTAACTTATCCGGAAGGAAAACTCAAACCGGTTGGAATGTGGGCCTCTATGTTCACCTCTGAATTGGGTGTTCTCTGCCGGAAAGCAAAATATCTTGAAGCAAAGTCGTGGGGTGCAGTGTCCATTAGTGAGAAAGAGAAGTTGTATGCCGCCATCAAGGTATAATAATTATTAAGACGATCATTTATATTTGATAATCTATAATTTGCACGAACAATATTTTTATATAATTGACTCCTCTTGTAGAACTCGTTCGACATCGAATTGAGTCTAAATGTCCTGACTGGTATGGAAGCACAATTAGAAATCTTGTACAAGCAGTGGATGCACAGGATGCACAAGCACTACAAGAAATATCCTTCAATGGAAGTTGCAATTGAGAACCCGTATCGCGGTGTTGCTAAGGAACATTGGGAAAAGCTTTGTCGTAAACATTTTGAAACTGAAGCATTCAAAGTGAGTTTCTACTGTGTAATACTACCTTTGTTCATAAATGCAAATGAATTCACTCATGTTAACTGGTTTCGTTTTCAGAAGAAAAGCAGGACAAACAAAGCAAATAGGTCAAAGCGTCAAATTCACGAATGTCTTGGTTCAAGATCATATGTTAAGCATCGCTATATGACGGTAATTTCTTTCTAAACAACCATGAAATCCATGGACCTATTGCTTTTCTCTTCAATATCCTACAAACTAAAACACTGCATTTATGTTCTGTAGAGAAATAAGGAGACCCAGGAAGAGTCAGGTCCAATTAAGTTCTGGAAGGAAGTTCACTTTGACAAACGCACAAAGAACTGGAAATGCCAACGTGCAAAGGATCTTTATGTACGAAATAGTTAATTTTAGTCTACGATTAGTTTGAAGTTACATATACGTATATTGTTTTGACAACAATTTTCTTACAATTATAGGACGAAATGATAGAGCTTCAGCAGAGTCCTCTTGAAGAGGAAGGAACACCCCTGACTGAGGATGAAATAGTGGAGCGTGTTCTTCGGAAGGAGTCAGGGTATATGCTGGGGGTCGGATACGGAGAGATACAACATGCTTCGTCAACACTAAGGCAACAGTATGCAGCTGAAGTTGGTCATGCAAAATCTAGGGCTGACGAAGCAGAGAGGCTGGCAGAAGCAGCGGAGAGACGAGCCGAGGAGGCAGAGAGGCGTGTGGATCATTTACATACCGAACTTTCAAATGTCAAAGAAACGGTGGAGCAGTTCCGTTCATTCATAGGTAACATTGGATCTGTAATTCCAGGTATGCGGAGTACCAATACCAGTGCTCTGATATCTCCGATGAGCACTCCTAATCACGTTCAATCCGAGTCTCCTCGTAGTCCTCGTAGTGCCTGGTAAGAGAATTTTTCCTCCTTATATAAGTATAATTGTTGTCATATAATTTGAATGATCATATATGGGAACTGTAGCATGATTGTCTCTTGCACACTGTCCTCATCTAATTTTTGTTAATTTGCAGACACGGTTCATTTGCACATCCGTTAGGAAATAAATTGATACAATGTCTGACCAAATAACAACAAATGGTTCACAACCAAAGATGAACATTCACATTCATATTGCAGCAATATGTCCACTTGAGAATACCATGTTCAGTATCTACATGATATTATGCTAGTGATTATTTCAACATCATGATGGTTTAGCGGCATTCTTTTTTGCTATTCAAGCAGTGATCTGAATGCGTGTCACAAGAGGTCCAAAGGGCTTCCATATGGTGAATAACATATTCTTAGCCCTTAGGTATTGTTTCACCAGATCGACTGATGCTATGTGATTCCAAGGCTGTGATTCATGGAGCTGCGTTTAGTTTTTCACTTCACTTGCATAAAAAAGAACTATTCATGGCATAGGAGGCTTAACAGCGCAGCGAAAAATATGTGCAGATGAATCAGAGACACAAGTTATATGGGTTTTATGTTTTACTTGTTTTCTAATATCTGAAGAAGTGGGAGGCTTGGTATCTGGTTGCGTCTTAAACACTTGTCTATAATCTTAGAGTCTAGATTGATGTTCATGTCCAATACAGCAATCTCTTACATTTATTTTGATTTATACTGGTCTGTTATGATTTATCTTCAATGTCATGAATACTGATGGATCACTGAATCGTGTTTCTTTCTTTTTTTTTTTTTTTTCTTTTTTTGCAGAACCTGAAGACTAGAGAGCAGCCTATACCAGCAGGAGACGGAAATGTGCCCCCTGTGCAGTATTCGTTGGAGTCCCTTATGAATCAGCCCATGCAAGCCCCTGATAGATACCCTATTCCTGACTCAAGTGCTCAGGGTGTAGATATCCCCAGATTTTCTATTCCATTTGCACACTTTTTTATTCCATTTGCACATCCGTTAGGAAATAAATTGATACAATGTCTTTTTCATTGCGTTTTTCATAGATTTCCGAACGACATGTAGTGCTAAGTATTAGCACGGCTAGATGATAATAATTATGGATGATTCGACTGTGCGGATTGCAGTCAGAATGTATATTTACGATTATTTGATATTTTTAATGCAATTTATTTGCAGATTGTGCGCTATCAGTAGTAGTATTTTTTCAAATTTTATTTATTTCATATTATTAAGCTTCGAATAAGTGGTCCTCTTTTGAGGAAAATGTTACGAAATTTCCCTCGAAAGAGGGGTTTTTTGTTACGATTTAGGTGACAAAAAAATTGTATCTTGTTATGCGAGTTGCAGTTTTGTTACAAAATTGAGGTTACGAAATGTCACTCATAGTGGTGATTTGTTACCATCTTTGCCTCTCTTTTGTTATAACATATTCGTTGTTGTTTATGATGTAGCGGTTGGTTTGTTGTTACGAATTCTCATCTTTTTGTTACAAGTATTCGATCATATAACTACAATTTTGTTACGTATACAAGGATATTTTATGACGGACTACTGTAGTGGAAACTATATAATCTATGACGGAAAGTTCATAACAAAAAAGTATATCGAAATTGTTACCAAACTTTGTTGCAATACATATAATATTCTATTACAGCACCGTCGTAACAAACTGTTGGACATTTAGTTACGAACAACTTCATTGTAACATTAATTTCTAGCCACGGACATAATGCAACGACGGTGTTACGAATTAAATTTCGTAACCCAAACCTCTTGTTACGGGATTTTGTTCACTTGTTACGAGAATTTTCTTAACAAAAATGTTAATTTCTTGTAGTGACTTGAACAAACATACCAAGCGATTATATTTGACAAATAACAATGAAATATGCAAAGAAACGCCTGGACTAACAATATAGCGCATGGTGAGCATCAAGTGATAAAACGACTCATATTCTCTAACATTAGGACCAAATCACTATCCAAAGACCTATTAACATGTGGTAAATGCTAAAGAATTATAGCTCCTAAAAGGCGCTATCAAACTCCCCCACACTTACTCTTTGCTCATCCCGAGCAACCATGAAGCACAAGACTCCCACACTTGAGACATTGCATACATACCACAACCAAACCAATGAATACCCCACCGCTTTGCATACTTCAACTTCCGCTAGCCAACACGACTCACGACTCAATACAAAAAGATACTACTATGCTAACTACATGATATGTACAATGCAACTCAAGTATGAACAATGCAAGGAATTAAAGAACATATATGTTTTTTTTCTTTTTTGGTTAGAGATTGGGCAATTTCAAAGAACAAACCGGCATGTCATAAGGCTCTCACATCCCCTAGAAGATTATATAACTTTGGTGATTGGTAGAACATGCAGCCAGTTTCGTCAGACAGAACGGGCATGAACACAAAATAAGTTGCTTCCGCACATTCATCAAACGTATCCCTAACACATACCATCCGAGCTATTTATCCATGGGTTGAAATTGTTTACGGCTTAGGACGGGTAGGATAAGATATTTAGAAGCGCACTCCTAGACGTCATGATACAGCTCACAAAAAACCATTCTCACACTTACTCACCAAAATCCAAGGAACCCCACCGAACTAACTATTCCGGCCCTCATTCCCTCAATATCGGTGCAGCGCCGTTCTCGCGGCCACAAATGTGAAGAAGTGATCAAAACTCATAGCTCATCTCCTAGGTCTTCATGAAATTCTTCTGGCTCCCTATCCAACTTTTAACTTTCAACTTAATATTTTTTTTTTCAATTTAAGCATATATAAGCACATGGAGCCACCAATGATGATAAAAATGTCCAAGGAGATCAAATAGAAAAATAGATACGTGGGGGTGGAATGTGTCAAATCAATGATGTACTCAAATCTATGTCGACACCGCCACACTCAATGTAAAGCAAATCATGAACCCGGTAGTCAATGTAACACGTGCTAATTCCAACCAATCCTCCTCATCACCTAAGATATAGAGAATGTAAATGAAACACAAGCACGTCCTCATATATGATCAACCAACCCCACCCCATATTGTGCGGAACAAATGTCATGCACTACGACACTCCACATGTGATCGTGATGTATGGACACGATTCATTGCCACACCGAAGTGTGCTACCGTCTCTAACTCACCCTCACATCCCCTCAATAGATGACATGTGAGAAAATCCACTCAAGATGTATAATATCAGCTCACCCTCAACGAACTTCCCTAACTCAACTCCCTCTATCATGACGCATAGGAAGGGACCATTCTAACTAGTGATGCGAGTCACAAGGAATGGCTTCCTAGGCTAGAGGCTGTGAATAAAAGGGGTAGATGGATCAAATTGGGGTAACTAGTGGACCTAGGCGATGGAGACGACTACTCACAATTCTCGAGGGCATTGGCCCTATAGCCTTCCTACTCCAGATTCTCGCGTCTACCTAACCTCAGATTTTCAAACTACCTAGGGAATACTATCATTAATCACTCTCCACATTCATTCTGTTTGATTGCCCTTTCTCAAAAAAATCAATTTTTAGGATTTTTCTTGTTTTTAAATTTTTTTCCTTCTTTTTTTTCAACACTTCTAGTTTTCACACGTGCGTTGCACGTGGATTAAATTGCTATTAAATACGTTATGTATTCGGGTCTTTTTCAAAGATATCTCCTTATAATTAAAACATATTGTGGTTTTTACGACAGTTACTTTACATTACAGCAAAAAAATGTCCATAACCACCATCTTGTGAGCGTAATTCCGAGATTGCGATATCCCCAAAATATTTGTTGTATAGTTCAAAAAATTGCACACGTCCCCTTCATTAATTATGTGTTATGTTGTTCGCAAAATTTCCCCCTTCCCCTTCATTAATTTTTTGGCCTAGCAGATTTGTAATACTTCTAATATATTTGAAAAATTATGAGTCTATTTTTCTGCTCTCTTTGAAAGTCCACTGCTATATTATTCGAAAAATTTCCCGGTCGTCTTCATTAATTGTTTCGCCTATCGGATTGTTAATATTTTTGATATTGAACAATTTGGAGTCTCGCCTTCATTAATTGTTTGGCCTATCGGATTGTTAATACTTCTGATATATTTGAGTAATTTGTAGTCTCTTTTTCTGCTCTCTCTCTGAAAGTCCACTTTCTCTCTTCTAGGGACAAATCCACTATGAATGATATCCTTGTAAAATTTGCAACAAAGTGCAAAGTAGCTGACATATGTTTCTCTCGTTGTTTTCAAATACAACAATTCATGTTGGTGTTTGCGCAATCGAGCATGAACCATGAATAATTAGGGGATTGAGTCAAAAACCAATTAGTGTCTATAGGGATCCAACCAAAACTCTGAAACAACACAAATACAAACCAAAAGTTGGACGTTGCATATACAATGGAACTTAGGATAATTACAAAAGATATCATTGCTAGTCTTCATAGATGATTGAATCCCCAACCTGATTTTTGCTAATTTATACACGAAATCCATTTTTTCCATTATATTAGAAGAATTTATGTTCAATAGTATAAAACTATACATATATATATATATGAGACAGTCGAGTCACATTGATAATTAATTCAATTATATACAAAAGGATCACTACATTGAAAGTCTAACGGTGTAAGAAGTTAACCTTCTTTCCTAATCTTCATGACGACTATAATGAATAGCAATTTCAGGAGAGGAGGTGGTAGGGCCAATGTGAGATACTGGTTATGTTTCCAACTACATGCGTAGCTCTAAGAACTTAGATACTTAAATAAACACTATTTTTCTAAAAAATGGTTCTTTCGAGAAATGTTTACTAATAAATAATTCAGTGTATAGGGAATGTTTTAATTCTTTGAGTGCTTGAATTGTGCTACAAATAAGCATGCTTTTATGATTGATCAACGATCAAGTGAAATTGCATTCATATGAGGTTTCTAATTCATTTCTTCTCAAATATTCTTTGTGTGCATCGAGTTCGTCCCATAAAATTTAGTGGCATAAGAAGTTTCAATAGGAGAAAACGAACATACTTGAAAATAGTAAATGTCATGCCCAAATCAACACACCAACAAATCGCAGCAAACCATTACCCATGAAACTAATGATGCCCAAATAAGTAAAAACTTATTTATATCACAAGTTTGTTTCAACAAACGAATATGAAAAAGAGCTAGGGATAGTGCTTTGTATAGAAAGTTTACCTTTCATTTGAGATAATATTCCACCGTCAGCAATAAAAAACCACTGGTAGATCCCACATTTCTTGTAGTGGAGGGTTTACAAAAACAAAAATTCACAAATATAAAAATCGTAATTTTTTTAAGAAGAATGCATGGTGATATGTGAAAAGGCAGGGAGGAATAAGTTGACCTATTACCTCGAACATTCGAGTACTACCAAAGCTTCTCCTGAAATTGGAACACATATAAAACAAAGAAGAAATCAGATCTTAGGGACAGAATATGAATGATTGCAGAACAATGTATTTGTGATGATGTTGTAACTGACATAGGCTTCATGGCATTCTATGGATCACCAATCAAAAAGACTTATTGAAATAATGTACATAGACTAATTGAACAAAAAGGTAGAATGCCGATGGGGATTATGATGAATTGGAAAGGGGAGAGCATTTTTTTTTCATATATAGAAGTTTATGACGTTTTTTGGCTATAATAATTGGTTTTAAAAGAAACGTTAAATGGCATTAAGAAGAAATTCAATGAGGGAATTACAAAATGGAGAAAATTGAATGAGAATTATTTTAAAGCAACAAAAGAAACAGCTTTCGCTGTTACTTTTAATTATTATGAGTAAACCTGGTAGTGTTCTCTTAATCTAATTAATAATTAAAAAAAAATGTTACACTTTTCTCTATTGATGCTGAATTTGTAAATTTAATGAAGGGTATTTCTAAGAAGGTGTAAATGCAAAGAACAAAAAGAGGTAAATAGATTGTAAATATTAGTTCCACTTAGGGGTATTTTTGGTAATTAAAAAATATAGAAAACCGAAAATAGGAGAAAACACATGTAAGTGTTAAACTCTTTAGAGTGTAAAACATTTAGAGGTGTTAAACACTAATAGCTCCTTCAGCTTTTTATAATAGAGAAGATAAGTTGACCTATTACCTCGAACATTCTGAGTACTACCAAAGCTTCTCCTGAAATTGGAACACATATAAAACAAAGAAGAAAGCAGATCTTAGGGACAGAATATGAATGATTGCAGAACAATGTATTTGTGATGATGTTGTAACTGACATAGGCTTCAAGGCATTTAATGGATCACCAGTCAAAAAGACTTATTGAAATTATGTACATAGACTAATTGAAAAAAAAAAAAAAGGTTGAATGCCGATGGGGATTTATGATGAATTGTAAAGGGGAGAGCATTTTTTTTCATAGATAGAAGTTTATGACGTTTTTTGGCTATAATAATTGGTCTTAAAAGAAATGTTACATGGCATTAAGAAGAAATTCAATGAGGGAATTGCAAAATGGAGAAAATTGAATGAGAATTATTTTAAAGCAACAAAAGAAACAGCTTTCGCTGTTACTCTTAATTATTATGAGTAACCCTGGTAGTGTTCTGTTAATCTAATTAATAATTAAAAAAAAAAAAAAAACGTTACACTTTTCTCTATTGATGCTGAATTTTTAAATTTAATGAAGGGTATTTCTAAGAAGGTGTAAATCCAAAGAAAAAAAAGAGCTAAATAGATTGTAAATATTAGTTCCACTTAGGGGTAATTTTGGTAATTTAAAAAATGTAGAAAACCAAAAATAGGAGAAAAAACATGTAAGTGTTAAACTCTTTAGAGTGTAAAACACTTAGAGGTGTTAAACACTAATAGCTCCTTCAGCTTTTTATAGTAGAGAAGATATGTAACTGGCCAACTCGACTAACCAACAACATAAAGTAGGTGGACTCAATAAATAATATTACAACAATTATATACAATGCATAAAATAAACGTGCACATGCAAAACTAACCGACTTGACACCTACATGCAAACTCAACTAACTAGACTACATGTAACAGGCTATGCAATGGCTAACTAGCGGATAGCTAAAAACTCCCCCACACTTAAGCGCTTCGTTGGCTCAACGAAAAAATAAAGTAAAATCACGAGGACTCGGCTGCTCAAGTGTAGGGCCGGTGGGTCTAGTTGGAGTGAGTCCTCCCGTTGTCCTCAGCTCGAAGGTCGGGACTCGACTCAGGGTATGCATCAGACTGATAATGGAAAAATCCATCGTAGGTATGTGAGTTCTGCAACTGGACATTGGCCGCCACAGCAAAGTCCTGAATCCACCCACCCTGCTGGGCACAGTGATAGCTAAGTGACTCCATACCTCTACCCAGCTGGCGCTGACTACTCTGAATGTGCTCAAAATGTCTCCTCTCCCTAGCTCTATCCTCATCAGCTTTGAGTCTCTGAGACTCCATCATATGTATGAGCGTGTTGAGCTGTCGCTCCATGTTGGAGCTCAAGCTACTCGCTTGGTCTCTGCTAGGTTGTGTGGATTCAACAGGTTCAGCCTTTGAGGGGGTCGGGTATTTTCTCCCAAGTGCGCGACACATCTAACTTCTTCTTCTTTTTATCCTTAGGGTCATACTCCAGACCACTCAAATTAGCCCTTTAGCATCTTGTGCTAGATTTAGGAGCAAGCAAGTGTACCCGGGAGATCAACGGTTATAGCGCTTAGTCCTCTCCATAAGAAAATGATAAATGAAGTACGGGACATCGATACGCTTACCCATCCACAAACAGTAAGCCATGGTGCAAAGCTGGAAAGAGTACGTGGGTTGAGTGGTAACGCCATAAACCCAGTTATCAAGAATCTCACACAACCACCTCGCACGTCGAAACACGATTTTCCTACAAACGTTCCACTCAGGTAAAGTGGGTCTCCAGGCACCCCCTAAAAAAAAAGGCACTCAATACCACAACCGCATCCAACCTCCTAATGGTCTCATGGTAGGGGAAAATATCATCCTTGAGAGGCTTGAAGTTCATGACGGCCGCTATAGTCTCGGGCCTGGTGACTATATAGGCGCGCCGGCAATACACTTGCCTCTGATCATCTCCCTCTCCCTCCTCATAAAAACGAGTATTTACAAGAATCTCTCTTGCAAGAGCGGAGCTAGACTTCTTACAAATTTTAAACCACCTATCTATCCTCTAATTCTTGAAGAGATCCTTAAGCTGTTTTCACATTTTATCGCTTGGAGGGAGGGGTTTTTCAGGAGTCTCTACCCTCTTCAGGAATGCGTCAGTGCAATATGCCTTCTGGGCATTTGCACTAAAGAACCTGAAGCTCCAGAATTTGGTACTGCAGACAGCGTCGAGGTCAACCTCCTTTGCAGCCTTACCCTCAACCCAATCTGTGTAAGTGGAGGCATATCCTGGTTCAACTCATAACGAATTGGAGACGGAGGCACATGACGGCGGTTGCCAGAACCGTCTCCCTGGTCCACATTCTCCTCCTCACTCATAACTACATCCTCCTCAGGATTAAAGATGGGGTGATCATCAACAACTATACCCCGTCTCCTCTTAGCACTTCTCGATGTAAACATAATGATAGAGAAAAGAAAATACGAGTGCACGTGAGGTCTAGAGTGAACTAAGCAAGTATCCAACAATCGAAGTATGATTTTCAAGAAAATTAAGCCCTAAGAGTGTTTAAGCAAGAAATTAAAGTGAGAGAGATATTTCGGTACCTACGGTCCCGGAGTACCTTACTTACGGGACCGGTTTCGCAAAAATTGGTCAAGAACGGATCGATTGGTCGACCAATTTTTTGAAAACTCGAGCAAGGTAAAGCAAGACTACCTTCTTGTGCTCCTTGGTGTCCCCGTCGAAAGCCCCTTCTTGAGCTAAGGCCGAATCCCCCTCAAAACAATGAATCGAAAAATTAAGTTCTTGGAGTTCTTCCTCTTTGAATTCCCCCACACTCAAACCCCTCACTATCTCTCAAAAACTCAGGAGTTAATGTTGTATTTGGGTTTGCAAGGAGCAAAACCCAACAAATGTTTTTCAATTTGGTTGAGTTTTGGGTTTCGCGTGTGTGGGTGTTCTTGAGGGTTTGAGAGGAAGAAGATGAAGATGGAAGCTTTTGATCCGAAAACGGGTTGGGGAGGATCAAAAATTCGGTTTTTGGCTTAAATATACCCCCAAAAGGTCAAACATACCCCCAAATAATGAGCAACCCGACCCATTTTGACCCGAAAATTGTGGCCGAAATAAGAGGATTTCGGCCCGAAATGGGTGCCGAAATGGCTGGGCAGTTTTGGAACAGATGGCCGTTTTATATTCTGGCCGAAATAAGGTGATTTCGGCCCCCATTTCGGCCCGAAATGGTGGCCGAAATCACTGGAGTTTGCCACTTTGTTGTGCTCTAATTTCTTCATCCGATATCTGTTTCGCGCGATTCTTGCGCCGATGGACTCCATATTTGACCGGGAATCCACTTTTGACTTGAAAATTCCCAAATCCGGGGAATTTTCCATTTCTTCTCAAATTCTCTCTGATGTGCAAAGAATCTTGCCTCCAAAAGCTCTTGATCTCTATACCCACTCCGGATTCTGATGCGTGCGAACCCGATACTCCATCTCGCTACCATGTTCCTCATGACTAATTGGCTACTCCTCGACCTCGAGTAGCTCCTTTATCAAGCACAATTCTTCCGGTTAGCTCTTTGTTCCTCCTTTTGTGTGCAAAATCGTGCACATGCATCAAGAAGGGGGAATCCGGAGGGTTCTTCGGTACCTGTGTCCTGCTCACTCATGGGAAATATTAAACCGCTCTCTCTCACCCCTCAAAAATAAAGTATGACTATAAAAATAAAATACGAAAAGCAAATAACGACTAACTTCATTGGGTTGCCTCCCAATCAGTGCTTGTAATTTAAGGTCGACGACCCGACCTAGTTACCTCATAGCCCCTACACATGTGGCTTGGCACCCCGTGCCCTCTCTTCCAGCTTCCTCTGTTGGATCATCAACACAACTCGATGGAATTTAGTTTTTGAATCTTCTGGCTCAACACGAACCACCTCTGAACTCTTGTGCACTGATTGCACGAACACTAGCATCTGTTTCTTGCCTTGAGACTGCTGTGGAGTCGTCTTAGAAACCTGAAAGGTCTCCCACGCATCGTTAATCCTCATGATCAATTCTCCGTTCTCAACATCAATGAGAGTCCGACCGGTGGCCAGAAAGGGCCTACCCAGGATGATCAGAACATCTCCCACAGGCATCTCAAGAATAACAAAATCTGCAGGGATAATAGAATTACCTAGCTTTACCAACAAATCTTCCACCACACCATAGGCTCTCTTGCACGACTTGTTAGCAAACTGAAGGTTGATCCATGTGGAACGAGCTTCTACTCACAGCTTCTGAAAGACTGAAAGTGGCATTAGGTTGACACTAGCCCCCAACTCACATAGGGCTTGTCCTATGTAAGCTCCTCCGAAGTTAACTTCTATCACAAAGCTTCCCGGATCCTTTCGTTTTCTGAGGCAAACCGTGCATCACACATGAGCTCACCTGCTCAATCAAATCAACTGTCCGAAAGTCTGGAAACGCCCTCTTTCCTGAAATTGCATCCTTCATATACTTAGCATATTTAGGCATCATCTTGACTGCCTCAATCAATGGAACATTGATATGCAGTTTCGAGAAAATTGATAAGAACCTCTTGTACTCCTCATATTCATCTTTCTTCTTTCTTTCCTTAAGAGGATATGGAAGATTCTTAGACATAGAATGTGGTGGCGGTGTTACCTAATCATCAACATGTGGAGTCACGCCCTTTGATTAGGGGATCATGACACGGGTCTTGTGAAAGACTCATGCTCCCTAGACTTCGAGGCTTCAACTCAGGCGTGGCTCGGATATGGGGGATCATCAAGAACTATCCCACTACGAGTGGTGATGGCGTTCACCTGGGGCACATTATCAGTATCTGACGGTAAGGATCCAGGTGCTATAGAGGAGAGCTGAGTGGCAATCTGTCCTACCTGCACCTCCAAGTTACGAAGTGAGGTCTTCGTGATGTGAAGATCCGCAGTCAGTGTCTCCACCTGAGAAGTGAAGCTATTCACATTCTTGCCCATCTGATACATCATGTTCTTGAGATCTGTCATCTCAGCATTCAGGCCCGCGGCTAGTGGTGGTGGTGTCGCATGAACAACTGGCCAATGTTAAAACTCGGGTGCATATGAAGCTCCTGTTTGATCTCCATACCTGAATCCTGGATCTCTAGTCCCTGGCATGTAGTTCCCCTGATTCCAGTTGCGCTTCCCCTGTGCCTCCACATAGCTGACGTCCTCATTAGCAGCTTGAGTCAAAGCTGTATCAAACTCTTGGTCCTCTACTGCAGACACATTATTCTTATCCTGATACAAATGCTTCGTCATATCAGACACCATCTTCGTTATCCCATCTTTCCACTCATAATTCGTCGGCTCAGCCAACTTGGACAACCTCCTAGAGTCATGGAATTGAGCATCCTGTTTTTCAATTTGCTTCATCAAAGTATATACTCCTTCCTTGTCAACTATGTATAGGAAGTTACCTCCTGCTTCCCTGTTAAGCAAATCTTGGTTGGGATGATCCATGCCATGATAGAAAACCTGGAGAATCTTGTAGTCGCCGAATTTATGATTCGGACACTTGCGTATCGTCTTCATGAACCGGTCCCATGCATCAACAACCGTCTCATCAGCATGCTGATAAAAACCAAGAATATATGCCTGTAAACCAATGACACGTTGAGCGGGGTAGAACTTGCTCATGAACTCATCAACACACTGCTCCTATATGGTGATCGATTCTGGCTCCCTGGACTGTAGCCACTTCTCAGCCGCTCCCTTCAGACAATAGGGAAACAAAATCAACTTCAGTGTCTCTGGGGTGACAATCTTGTACTTCACTGTTTTGATGTAAGCTTCAAACTTTCCAATGATAACATTGGGGTCTTCATCCCGGTTCCCATAGTACTAAATTTGATTCTGCACTGTCGTGATGGTGGCAGGCTTCAAATCAAAGTGCTCAGATTGAATGTTTGGCACCACAATAGCTACCTTTCGTCCTATCTGATTTGACTGAAAATTTTCAACCAAAGCTTGCCACGATTTGTTGTAGGGCATCTGGTTCTGGTGCTCATCATGTTTCTCCTTAATTTCATTCAACTTCTGATTCAGTTGAGCGTTAGTCAATTTCTCACCCATTGCGATCTGTCTTGGACCTCTTCTCGGAGTTCTGAATAGCTATTATGGGTCTTCAAATGGGGGCACAACGTCCCTAGAGATCGGGTGCATACACTGAGAACCTGAAACACAATTCAGAAAATAAATCAGAAATCATATAACTAATAAAAAAAGAAAAAAGGTAAATTAAACTAATCGCTTAACTAGAAGAGTAACCAATGCCTTCCCCGGCAACGGCGCCAAAAACTTGACGCGCATCTACTAATTCGTTAGACGCAATTGTACGATCAAGTTATATAATGGAGTATTTTGGACTACGAGTTATCGAACCCAAGGGAAAGATGTTTACTTTGCTCTATATATAGAAATTAAATCCAATTTACCTAAGTAACCGGTAAAAATGGTTGCAAATGGAGTGTTGCCACTCTCAATAAAGTGACTAGATCAATAATAAACTAACGCAAAAGAAATGATTTAGGATTAATCAATGGAGATGAGACTAGGCAATATATAGATCACCTAGGGTAGTTCGACAATTCCGGATTTCATGGTCTAACACGAAAACTCGTAGTAACCTATGCTGGGTTAATGGCACTGCCAATTACCTCTCGATCTCTTGTCGTTCTACACACCGGTACCGTTATGTCCCTCTCAGGTCAACACCAACTACCAATACGTTCTAGTAGGCTAACGATCTTGCACTGAATAACGTCATCTCAGACCATCACCACACGTACACTTCACTATTTCCTACCGAATCCACCATCTTCTAGCCATTCCTACTCAACTCACCTTTCAGTCTAATTGATTAAGAAGGATAAAAGACACTGACCACCCCTGACTTTAGGACTTATTCCACTCTGCTACCCTGTGTTTTGGAAAAAGACACTCTGCACCCATTTAACGGAATATTCTATGGACACATAGCACCCTTCTGTCAAGTTCCGTTAGAAAAGTGGGTGATTGATTTTTTTGGGACCATATTGCCCTTGTATGATTTTTTGGACTTTTTTGCCCATGTTTATCATCAAGAAGAACTCCAAGAACACCAAGTTGTTCCAAATCAAAGCAATGAAGACATTCAACCTGGTAATGTATGACCTTTTTTGTTATCAAACTTTAGCAATTTATTAGAGGTCTATCTCAGCCACCAAACTAGAGTACAACAATTACAATAAAAAGGTTTCTCTTCTATTTCCTAACAAATGAAAAAAATACAAACATCAAAAGAGAGAGCCAACTGCTCATATCCATGGAAACTGAGTAAAAATCAGTGGAGAAATTCTTAAAATTGTTTAAGAAGAAGTCAATAGCCACTTTTGAATAAAAAATAATTCTGATGTTCTTGTACTCTATACATGCAGCAATGAGAAGAGCCACTGCCTTGCTCAACCCATAGATTTATTTCATCATCGTCTCCAACAGTTCACGGCTTCAAGTCCGTCGCTCGAATCTCCTAAGACGGCGGTGGTTCCACATCGCAGCAACCTTCAGAACCACCAACGGACACCCAACCGCATCATCGCAAGATCCCTATCTCCCAACCGTCGGTCGATTCAAACCCAGAGTACCCCCAAACCCTCGATACCTCTTTATGGCGGCACTGGTGGGTGGATTTTGAAGGATGAGAGGAGAGGAGGGGTGGTGTGGGCTTCTGATTCAGATCGAGAGAGAGAGAGGAGAAGATGAAAGAACTGAAAGAGAAGAAAATCACAGGGTAAAGGGATGAACGTTTCGGAACTGGTGGTTGGGTGTTGAAGGTGGAGGAGGAGAGGAAAGGGATGGGTGGTGTGGGCCTGTGGGCTTCTGATTCAGATCGAGACAGAGTAGAAGATAAAAGAACTGAAGGAGAAGAAAATCACATGATAAAGGGATTTATGTTTCGGCTGGTTTCAATGTAAGAGGGGAAGAGAGAGAGAGATGGATTAGGGTTAGAAATTGAGAGCGAGGTTAGGGTAATATATGAGGGGTAATTTTATAACTTGTCAAGGGTAAAATAGTCTTTTTTCCCGTGCTGTTAGTCAATCGTTAGGCTTCATCCAAAAAAGGGTGCAAACTGTCTTTTTCCAAAACACAGGGTAGCGCGGTGGAATTAATCCTAAAGTCAGGGGTGGTCAGAGTCTTTTACCCGATTAAGAATGATTTTGTTTACTCATCCCAACTAGGGTATATTTGCTTTCACACACTCACTAGTTAATTAGCAATTTCATGTCACGAATTCTACGTTACTATGGATTAAGCACAATAAAGAAGATATCTAGGCTACCAAGATCATCATTAAGCCTAGTTAACGATTAAATGAAGAAATAGATACTCAACATCAAACATCTTAGTCCTAATTTGTCAATGGAAGAACTCAACATGATGAATATCAAAACAATCTTAATTGATCATAACCCTAGCATGAAAGTTCATCCAAAATCCGGAAAATATCATCAAAACATAAACCCTAGGCTCTACATAGATGCCTAGGTATGAGTTTAGCTACTCATAGCACAATTCAACATTTTTTTTAAATAGTTCATACAAGAAACGAGAGAGAAAATAGATCAAACACTAAAATTCGTGATTTTCGCGTGATCCAGACTCTTCTCCTTGCTTGATGATGTTCCCCAATGAAGTCTCCTAGCTCTCCTCCTTGTTCTTGGCTCTCTCTATGCGTGAATGAGTGTATTTTCACCCCCTAGGTCGTCCTTCAATCAAAAACCGTCACAAGTCTTCAGTATTTGCACAATAACTCCGATTAAGCTCCGTGACCTATCGTTGAAAAGCTCTTCTAGTCTAATTTCATTTCGAACGGTATCTGTCACAAATTAATTGTAGGACTCCAGCTATGATCTAATTGGTGCAAGACTGGTCATCCAAGCTCCTCCAATTCGGCTTCTCTTTATTCCACTTGAGCTCCCGTTGTTTCCGAAGTTCATTCCATGCCTCCTATCAACCGATTAGCATCCGTTCCTGCCAAGACAACATGAAAATATAAACCAAGCGATTATATTTGACAATAACAATGAAATATGAATAGAAATGCTCAGACTAACAATATAGCGCATGGTGAGAAACAAGTGATAAAACGACTCATATTCTCAAACATTAGGCTCAAATCACTCTCCAAAGACCTATTAACATGTGGTAAATGCTACAGAATTATAGCTCCTTAAAGGGTCTATAAGATACTAAAATTAAGGTCTTCTCCACTACGGTGCTTCCTGTTCTTAGAGACTCTTTCACTGAACTCTCTACAGTTTGAAGCTTCATCAATTGCCTTATTTAAAAAAAAGATTTATTTTATGATTTTTATGTTTTTTCTATTTTTTTCATGTTTTCGCATATTTTCCTAACTCTACGTGAAAGAGGTTAACTCGATTAACCAGAACAATTGGGTAGGGGCACTTAATAATTTAAAAGTGCAAACAAATGCTGATATTTTAAAAGTTAACACAATACGACACTATATACTAAACACAACTAACCACAAATACGACACAATACTACACATACTATATGTAACAAGGCGATGCAAGACAAACATGGCTAGAAAGGGTAGATGTAACCCCCCCCCCCCCCCCGCCCACTTAAGCGCTTCTTTGTCCTCAACGAAAGATAAAATAAAATCAAGAGGACTCGGCTGCCGAAGTGCAGGGCCGGTAGGTCTAGTCTGACTGCACCAAGTAACCCAGAGTACAAGTAAATAGCAAGAAAAAATTTGCAAGAGTATGGTACCTATGGTGTCGGAGTAACGTTCTTAAGGGTCCGATTTCGCGAAGATTGGTCAATAAGGGACCGAATTGGTCGACCAATTTTCCAAAAAGTTGAGCGAGATGAGTGGAGTATACCACTTTGTGCTCCTCGGTGTCCCCGTCGAAAGTCTCTTCTTGAGCTTTGGCCGAATCCAAATCTAAATCGACGAATCGAAAAAATTGTGTTCTTGGAGATCTTCCTCTTCAATCTCTTCCACACTCAAACTACTCACTATCTCTCAAAACTCAAAAAGTTAATCTTGTAGACGAGCTTGCAAGGAGCAAAATACAACAATAAATTCTTGATTTGGATGAGTTTTGGTTTTTGGGTGAGTTTGTGTTCTTGAATTTTTGAGAGGAAGAAGATTAAGAAGGTTGAATTTGACCCGAATGGGGGATATGGAGGCTTCCTTGTCCGATTTTTGAGCTATATACCCCCCCTAAAGTGACCAAAATGCCCTCGATTACTGAGCAGCCAGACCCATTTCGGCCCGAAATAGGGTCATTTCGGCCCGAAATGGTCTAGAAAATTCAAAATCGACGAGCAATTTCATTTTGGCCTGAAATAGGGGACACTTGTTTTTCTAAATATGGCCCATTTCGGCCTGAAATGGGCTGCTGTCCATGCTCTTTTTGCTCCAATTTCTTCATCCGACCTCCGTTTTCCTCGATTCTTGCACCGATGAACTCCATTAACAGCGGGGAGTCCATATTTATTGGAAAATTCCCAAAATCAGGGGAATTTCCCATTTATTCTTGATTTTGATCTCGTGCGCATGAATCTCGCCACTTAAGCTCTTGAACCGCCACTTCCGCTCCGGATTCCGACGCGTGCAACTCCGATACAACAACTCGCTGCCATGGTCTTAAAAAATAATTAGTTACCCCTCGACCTCGAGTAAAATCTCAGTATTTCACTTTTCTTCCAAATAGCTAGCTATTCCTCGTTTTGCGTGTAACCTCGTGCACATGCATCAAGAAGGGGAATCTGGAGTGGTCTTCGTGTGTCCTGCACACTCATAGGAAATCTTAAAACCACTCTCTCTAACCCCTCAAAATCATATATGAATCTCAATACAAAATACGAAAAAACAACTAACTAACTACATTGGGTTGCCTCACAATCAGTGCTTGTAATTTAAGGTTTACAGCCCGACCCAGTTACCTCATCCACCTAGAAAGGTGGCTTGCCACGACGTGCCCAATCCTCTCGTGGTCTCTGCAGGATCTTCCAAACACCCTTATGCTTCACTTTAGGATCAGGTGGATCCTCCTTTGTCACCTCTGGATGTTGGTGCACTACATGCACATCATGTGGAACTACTGACTCTCCCTGAGACTGTTGGGGAGTAGGATTGAAAACCCTGAAGGTATCATGCACATCGTTGATCCTCATGATCAACTCCCCATTCTGAACATCTATCAAAGTCCGACCGGTAGCCAAGAAGGGCCTACCCAGAATAATTGGAACGTGTCATGGCGGCATATCTAAATGACAAAATCAGCTCGGATGATGAGACTCCCAACCTTCACCAAGACATCTTTAACCACCCCATAGGCTTTCTCTGATGACTTATTTGCAAATTGCAGATTGATCCAAGTGGATCGCGCCCCCACACCTAACTTCTAAAACACGAAGAGTGGCATCAGATTGACACTAGCCCCCAAGTCACGCTAGGCCTTTCCAGTGTACGCTCCACCTAGTATAGCCTCTATCACAAAGCTACCCGGATCCTTCTGTGTCAGAGGTAACCCATGCAACATACATGAGGTAACTTTCTTTGTTAAATCTACAATCTGGAAGTCATGCACTGCCTTCTTTCCTAACACTGCATCCTTCATGAACTTTGCATATTTAGGCATCATATGGACTACCTCAATAAGCTGGATATTTATATTCAGTTAAGAGAAGATAGACAAAAATCGCCTATACTCCTCCGAGTCATCTTTCTTCTTCCGGCTTCGTAACGGGTATGCTAAATCTTTGGAAAAAGAAAGTGGTGGGTTTAACTCATCAATGATCTCAGAAGGCAGAGTCATGCCCTTTGATTGGGGGACCATGATCAGAGTCTTCTCAAAATCGAAGACTTCATGATCCTTTGCCTTTGATGCCTCAGCTCTGGCATTACTCAGGTAGGGAGGATCAGTCAGTGTGGTGCCACTGAGTGGTGATAGCTTGAGCTTGTTCCTCGAATGCATTAAGGAGATGTTGTCGTGCTCTGTGTTTAAGCTGTTTATTCAAATATGGAATTTCAGCTTGAGGCTCCCTAAGTGAAGCTACAACAGTAGTGAAATGAGTTTGCATGGTCGCATGTGCTGACCCATCATCTTCATTACCTTTTTCATTTCATTTAACTCTGAAGCTCTTGCATAATGCTTTACCTTCACAACATTCACCTGAACTGTGTTGTATGCCACTGAGCTATCTCTCATTTGAACTTGCTGGCGGTAAGAATTTCCCATGCTCACCTCTAGTTTAACCACACATCTAACCAGCTTATATGCCCCCTCCACATCACAGTTGAACAAGAAGTTACCCCCAGCTTCTCTATCAATCTTGTCTTCATCATAATTGTCCCACGCATTAAAAATACCTGGATGATATGAACCTTGTCAATTCCATGATTGGGCATTTACGCAGTAGGAGGTTGAGTCGTTCCCAAGTTGTGACCAATGATTCATTCTGCATTTTCCTGAAATTCCAAATCTCGTTCTGCAGCTCAATCGTACGGGAGATTGGAAAAAATCTCCCATGAACTGAGCAACGCACTCTTCCCACGTTGATATTGAGTTGGAAGGCAAATAATCCAACCAATCCTTAGTAGCTCCCATCAGGAAATAAGGAAACAACATCAGTTTGAATGCTTAAGTAGTGACCCCCTTGTGGCGGACGTATTTACAGTAGTGGTCAAATATCCCAATAAACTCATGAGGGTCTTCGTCCTCTGTGAGCGCGAATGGGAACCTGTCCGTCACTATTTGAATTTCCTTAAGCTTTAGGAAAGAATTCTCTGCCTGAATTTATGGCACCACAACTGTCGATCAGTTCCTTTCAGGTTCATCTCAAATCCTTTGATTATTGCCATTCAAGTGCGGTTGTAGGGCATTGAGGATGTTGCTACCCGTATTTTCTCTTCAACCTAAGCTAACATAGCTGCTACCTGTTCTCGGGTTGTACCTCTACCATTAATTCTTGAGAAAACAACACTATTAAACCGGTGAGGTAAGAAATAATAAACAAAACAAAAATAAAGAGTAAACTAAAATAATTGTTAACTAAAACTTGTTTACCGTTGTCCTCGACAACGGCGCCAAAAACTTGACACGTATACGGTCGAGTAATTAAGTGTGAGTATTTATAATACTCGGGTTGTCGAATCCCACGAGAACAAGCTCGTAACAAGTTTTAACTAACAAATTAATTGAGTTTACTAACAGGTAAAAATTGTTGAGAATTGTGAGGTTGCCACCACCAAACAAGTGGCTGTAAGTAATGAAAAAAATAGTAGAAAAGTGAATTAAGAATAAGTCCTAATCAATTAGTGGAGAAACTAGGCAATCTCGTAGATCACCTGGGGCTGTAAACAATTTCCAGATAATCTGAATAACACGTCAGTTTAGTTCTAACTAAGTCGGGTACTAGAACTCACCATCTCATGTCGGTCTCAGGTACTTTTACGTCACGGTACACCTAGGGTCCTTTCAGTCCACCTATGTCTACCGGTCCGTTCGAGTAGGTTTTATACTGATATACTAACGGGTCCTATCGGTCCACCGTTTCACATAACAGCTGAATGATCCTACTGATTCTACCCACATGGCCAATCCTAACACTTGTTCTTTCGGTCTCAATGGTTAGGATTGATGTTCATATTAGCCTAGCTAGTTAAAGTCACTTTCGTGCACTCACTAAATACATAGTACATGAACAATTAGTTTAGATCGCACTAAAAATAAAGCATGAATTATCTAATGAACAAAACCCTAGCCCATCCATATTAGTTCTTCTCCTACCCGTGTCAATAGAATAGGATTACTAATGGAATCAAGAACCTACAACTGATTGAGTAGAATAAATCATAAATGCATGAAATTAGATTCAATCCCGAAAATATTCGTTTACATGAACCCTAGGATCTCATATGAGATGCCTAGCTATGAAAGTTTAGCTACTCATCATAAGATGAACAATAGCAAAGAGTTTCTCCATGAATTTGATTAAGAAAAGAGAAGAAGGAATCAAACTCTTCGCCTCCTCTTTTTTCCTTGCCTCTCTTGAGCGTGAATGACTTAATTTTAGCTCCCAAGGTCGTCCTTGAAACAAAACCCGTCACAAGTCATTAATATCTGCACATTTACCCCAGAAATCTGCTCCTGACTTCTCAAGGCCGTAACTTCTTCGTTCGATCTTCGATTAAGCTCCGTGACCTATCGTTCAAAACCTCTTTGAGTCTCATTTCATAAGGCACCAGTCTTACTCCAAAATTCATTTTAAAACTGAAGATATCATCATATTAATGCAGACTGGTAATACTAGCTCCCCCAACTAAGCTTCTCTTCACTCCACTTGAGGTCCCGTTGTTTCGAAGTTCGTTCTATGCCTCCTATCAACTGATTACCATCCATTCCGGTCAATACAACATGAAAAAACATACAAGATATTATATTTGTCAAATAACAACGAAATATGCATAAAAATGCCCAGACTAACAATGAAGCGCATATGAAGCATCAAGTGACAAAACGACTCATATTCCCTGTAATTATGCTCGAATATCTCATATTTGGTGGCAAATGGAAATAATATATAGATACTACATCAATGAGTTGTATACTCTGTAGGATTTTGATTATGGATACGCAGCGAAAAAAGAAATTATCCATTCAAGACCCTCCAATGATCACGGAAAAGAATCATAACGCTGGTAAAGGAAGAAACAAGTAACAGACCTCAGAGATCTCCTGTGATGACTTGTAACGTGAATTGTGTTATGTCTATACGGTTGATCCACGCCTAGGGTTGATGTATAGATATTCCTTCTCCTTTGTGCTAGCTTGGACCGGAGGAAGAGGAAGAAGAAATCACGCAACGAGGATCAAAGAGAGGGCTTGGCCTCTCTTTGTGGCCGACGGGTAGGGGGCGACCAAGGGGGTCGGATTCGACCTCCTTGTGTGTTGCTCTCTCTCCTTTGTTTCTCTCCCACTCAACTTATGTTATGAGCATTAGTGTGAGAAGGAAGCTAGGAGCATCCTTTATATAGTCTAAAAACTCCTTGTCAACTACCTAAAGGTCCTTCCTAATCCTACATGAGTTCGGATTAGTCCCTTCCTTGCATATTAGTCCTACTAAGTTTGCAAGGTGTTGCAAAGTGATCCTTATAATTAATAAATCATATTAATTAATTCCAAAATCTAGTTCAAACCTATGTAGCGTGTGACCCCATATGTTCTATCTAGTTGGTAGCAACAATTTGCTAATATGGAGCGGTCTCTAGTAAGACATCCATTCTAGCCAACTAATAGAATAGTCATCCGGCATACCTTGTGCAAGTAATTGTCTCATCCCTTTGTCTCTATATCCGGATTGGACACGAGACATACATGTCAAACTCGTATATCCAATCCAGAGTTTCTCGATCCAGGGAATAGCCTTATTCGTGCAAATAACATCAATATCCCATATTGATTTATTTGAGTCTGGCCAGACATTCCATAAGCAGTATCCCTCGAGTGGCCTCGGATATTTGCTCCCGTTATGTGGGAGGGACAAATTCTATCTACGTCTACTACGATTTCTAAGCTTGCTTCTTATTGTATCTGGTACATTCCTTTATGGCTACCCAGTTACGGTGTAGCGTTTGACGTTACCAAAATCATTATATTCCACAACTAGTTAATCTAGTGACTTCAAGTCTAAGGATGACAATACCGTCGTCACCACGAGAAGCGCTTGTGACTCAACATAACATGTATGTAGCCTTCTCGGAGATGGGTCAATCCAGTATGCCATTACCCTAATGCATACCAATGTGTTGGATCGTGATATCTCCATATCAATCCAACCCCAAACTAGTCAATAAATGTTTGTCTCATTTTCATTATAATGGACTAGGGATATTTAAGATAAACAACACATTTGTAAATATAAGGAACTCATTATATTAAATATCCAATAAATAATACAATGAATATTCTAGCGACAATAAGATCCAATCGATAATATCTCGATATTCTAGGGCATCTATTCCAATACTCTCCCATTTTCACTAGAGCCAATATGATGCATCCCGTATGCCAATTATCCTAGTGTGCCCTTTATGCTTGCGCTGAACAAGCGGCTTTGTAAGTGGATCTGACAGATTCTTATTTGTAGGAATCTTGCATATCTGAACGTCTCCTCTATCGATAATATCTCGAATAAGATGCAACTTCCTGAGCATGTTTGGAATTCTGGTGTGACCGGGGCTCCTTTGATTGCGCCATCGCCCCAGTGTTGTCACAATACAACTCCACTAGATCCGAAATGCTAGGAACCACACCAAGTTAAGAAAAAAATATCCTAATCCAAACAGCTTATTTTGCTGCGCCATTTGCAAAAATGTACTCGGCCTCTGCTGTAGAATCAGCCACCGTCTGTTGATTGGAATTCTTCCAGCTCACCGCTGCTCAATTCAGGCAAAACACATATCCCGAATGTTATCTGAAATCATCTCTGTCGGTTTGGAAGCTTGCATCCGTGTAACCCCTTACACGCAGCTCTTCTTTACCACCAAATATCAAGAAAGCATCCTTAATTCTTCTCAAGTAATTTAGGATGTTCTTGACTACAATCCAATGACTCTCACCTGAATTAGACTGGTATCTGCTTGCCATACTCAAGGCATATGATGCATTATGTATAGTACATAACATGGCGTACATGATAGATCCTATGGCCGAGGCATAGGGAATCCAACTATTGCGTTCCTTCTCAATCTCATTGTAAGGACAATCACTCTTCGAAAGAGTGATTCCATGTGACATGGGCAAGAATCCCTTCTTGGAATCTTGCATGTTGAATCATTTCAACACCTTGCCAATATATGTTCTTTGACTTAGGCCTAGAAGTCTTCTAGATCTATCTCTATAGATCTTTATACCAAGTATATTGGCTGCTTCCCCTAAGTCCTTCATTGAGAAACACTTTCCTTGCCAATATTTAACAGATTACAACGTGGGAATGTCGTTTCCAATGAGTAATATGTCATCCACATACAAGACCAGAAAAACAACAAAGCTCCCACTAACCTTCTTGTAGACACAAGACTCATCTTTGTTTCTGATGAAGCCAAACTCTTTAAATAATTCATCAAAACGTCAATTCAAACTCCTCGAAGCTTTCTTCAATCCATAAATGAATCTTTGCAACTTACAGACTTTGTTAGCTTGCTTTGGATCTTCAAAACCCATCAGGATGTATTATATACACGTCCTTCAGAATATTCCCATAGCGGAATGCTGTTTTGACATCCATCTGCCGAATCTCATAGTCGTAGTATGCTGCAATGGCATGTAGGATTCGGATGGATTTGGTCATAGCGACTGGTGAAAAGGTTTCATCTTAGTCAATACCATGAATCTGTCTGAATCCTTTAGCCACCAATCGACCCTTATAGGTAATCACATTACCATCCATGTCGATCTTCTTCTTCAAGACCCACTTGCACCCTATGGGCCGCGCCGCTTCGGGTGGTTCCCCCAATGTCCATACTTTGTTGGTATACATGGATTCCATCTCGGATCTCATGGCTTCAAGCTACTTCTAGGAGTTCGGCCCTTTCATGGCTTCTTCATTGGTAGTAGGCACATGATCTATGAGCATCATGTCACCAGTCTCAGTCATGGATTCCATCTCGCTTTCTAGAAACATTCAGGACCGAGAAACAAACACTTTGTTCTCAGTTGGATTGTAGAAATAGTAACCCTTTGTTTCCTTAGGGTACCCCACAAATTTACACTTGTCCGACTTGGGCCCTAGGTTGTCTGCTTGTAAACGTTTTACATAGACATTGCAGCCCCAAATCTTCATGAACGACAGTGTGGGACGCCTCCCACTCCACATCTCATATGGCGTCTTCATGACTGATTTAGATGGAACACGGTTAATGGTGAAGGCTGCACTTAATAGAGCACATCCCCAAAATGATAATGGAAGATCGGTTTGACAAAATAATAGATCGAACCATATCCAATAGTGTTCGATTCCTCCTCTCAGACACGCCATTCCATTGTGGTGTTCCGGGTGGAGTGAGTTGGGACACGATCCCACACTCTCTAAGATAGTCCTCAAACTCTTGGCTCCAGTATTCTCCTCGATGATCTGATCGTAGAGCCATGATACTTTTGCCAAGTTGCTTCTCTACTTCACTCTTGAATTCATTGAACCTTTCAATGGATTCGGATTTGGGCTTCACAAGGTATACAAATCCATATCTACTGAAATCATCACTAAATGTGATGAAGTAAACGTAACCACCCTTGGCAGGCGTGGAAAATGTCCCACGTACATCAGTATGCACGGGCGCCAATTGCTCACTAGTCCTCTCACCTTTCTTATTGAAAGGAGACTTTTTCATTTTTCCCAATAAAACAGCCTCACATGTCTGATATGATTCAAAATCAAATGAGTCAGGAAAGCCATCCTTATGGAGTCTCGATACATGTTTCTCGTTGATGTGGCTTAAACGATAGTGCCATAAGTAAATAGGATTTAAATCATACATTTTAGTCCTCATTAATGTTGTAGACATGATTGCTTAGATCAAGGATGTATAGTCCATTAAATAATTGCGCACTACAATAGTGAAAATTATTAAAATAAATGGAAAAACAATTGTTCTTTATTGAAATAATAAAACCTTCCTTGTCCAAAAAAGAAATAGAAATAATGTTTATGCTCACAGCAGGCACAGAATAGAAATTATTTAACTCTAAAACTAATCCTGAAGGCAGAGACAACTCGTACACGCCTACAGCTAATGCAGCAACCTTTGCTCCATTTCCAACGCGCAGGTCTATCTCCCCTTTGGCCAATCTTCTACTTCTCTATAGATCCTGCACATTTCGACAAATGTGAGATCCACATCCAGTATCCAATACCCATGATGGTGGAATAACTATTCCAAGCCTCTTGTCCTCCAGATATTTTGGGCAGTTCCTCCCCCACTATCCAGGCTGACTGCAGTAGTGACACTCACCTTTAGTCACACCTTTGGAAATGCCACCAACATGCTTAAAGGCAGGTTCCTTGGGTGTGGAAACTGATTTTCCTTTGCCCTTGGAGGATGAGGCAAACCTTTTGCCCTTTCCTTTTAGCACAATCATAATGGCCTTGCCCTTACCATTGGTGATGCTTTGTTCAGCTGTACTCAACATATTGAGTAGATCTGGCAGTGATTTCATGATCTCGTTCATGTTGTAGTTCATGATGAACTGTCCATAACTTTCAGGCAACGATTGCAGCACGAGATCGGTGGCCAACTGTTGGCCGACCAGGAACCCTAGTCTTGCAAGATTCTCCAAGTACCCGATCATACGGAGTACATGAGGTCCCAAAGGGTTTCTTTCAGCTAGATGACATTCGAATAGCGCCTTAGAAACTTCATACCTCTCAACCCTTGCATTCTCTTGGAAGAGCTGATTCAATTGTTCGATCATATCGACTGCATTCATGTTCTCATGATGCTTCTGAAGCTCAGAGGTCATGGTGAAAAGCATGAGGCAGGCTGCATCATTAGCGTCATCAACACGCTTCTGATACGCCTTTAGGGTTGCAGGATTATTGTTTTCTGGACCTGCTGGAACTTGCTCCTCTATTGCGTACAGTTTCTTTTCTTGCTTGAGAAAGATTCTATAATTTCTTTACTAGTCGAGGAAATTGGTTCCAGAAAGCTTTTCCTTCTCAAGGACAGAGCGTATGGAATGTTGTCAACTCGATGAGTTGTTTGCCATTTGGAATTCTACAAAAGAAAAATACGCAAGTTTTAGTATTTGTGAACTTTTGATTATATTTAATAATGGCTAGATTATTAAACATAGCTCCCGCTATTTTTCTACGGATTAATAACCCTCAAGATATTAATGCGGAAAATATCATTATATTTTCTAGTGGGCCAAGATCCATGTTTCATCTCCACTTGAGCTTGCTTTGGCAAGTCACTCAAAACTTGACTACTTTAGGTAGGAACAATTCCAATTGCATCCCATGCAACTCTTGGTTCAATTGGGCAAATAACTCCTTATTTATCCATCCTCATGGATAATCCTAATTGATTGCCTTTAGGTTTTAATCATATTAATAACCTAGTTGTGTCCAACCTCTTATTTAAACAATTGCATATTACTTGCTTCTGCAATCGTACCACATCATTATGAACCAATTCGCCTTGCTTTGGCATGCACGAGCTTGATAAATCATGATGATGATGTGTGTTTAAATAATGAGAAGGAAAAACACAATATTTGAATTTTGAGGGATAAATTTAATTTTAATTGTTTTGTTGATCCATATCAACTGATCTATCTATTTTGAGTTTGGGCACAACTCTAAATAATAGATCCATGTTGTTAATTATCTTATTATCCTAATTGCATGCATCATCCATACACCAATCACAAAGTAATTAGACAGAAAAATAAACAACCACAAAATAAAAAAATGGATATGGCCTTTTCTAGACTAAGATATTCCCAAGCCAATGGGAATATCTATGAACCCTAAAAGCAAAACACATCTCCATGCGCCTCCATCTTTTGGTCCATCCTTAATAGTCATGTGGAATGCTCCATGCTCCATCTTTTGTGGCTTCTTTGGCTTTGGGCTTCTTTTTCTCCAATCTTGGCTAACAATCTATTCCATCTAGCACTAGCTAACAACTATACTAAATAAAATAAATCTCACAAGTTGAGAAAAACAATCGGCTCGCAGGCCGTAAACCTTAATTAATTATTACATCAAATTGATCGGCTCGCAGGCTGTAATCCAAACCAAAAAATTATACAATCACACCAAACCACATCCTAAGGCCATATCTAACCACCATGCGATTTGCATATAACTAGTAAAAATCTAATTTTAACATGCTTGATCAATTTCTAATTTATTTTAGGATTACTAGGGTCAAAACAGTTTAAGGGGCCCACCAATACATGGCTGAGCACCTTGGAAACGCCCTGGGCCAAGCCTAGGACGGCCGGCCCAACCCGTGGGGTTGGCTGACCGCCTAGGCCTTCAGCCTAGGTGGCTTGGGGGTAAGGAAGGAGAGGGGCGGTCCCTAGGCCCGAACCTCTTGAGTTGTTTCCAAAACAACTCCTTCCTTGTTGCCCAAGGCCAAAACGTTTCCTAATTTGAAACTAGTTTCCAAATTGGTGCCCAAACCCTAGATCTAAGATCCTAAAATTTCTTAAACTCATTAATTCATACATACAATGCACAAACTAGGTCTTGTTTGTTTGAATTATTGACAAATTGCATCATATGCTTGATTTTTCCGTTTTACGCGTTAAACAACAATTTTAAAGTGTAAAACTATCAAAACGTAACACATAAACCGCGTCTATGTTCTACGACATGTGGCTCTGATACCAGTGTGGGGTTTTGATCATGGATACGAAGCGGAAAAATAAATTATACATTCAAGACCCTACAAGGATCGCATGAAGAGAATCATAACGATGGTAAAGGAAGAAACAAGTAACACACCTTAGAGATCTCATGTGATGACTTGTAACGTGAATTGTGTCACGTCTCTACGGTTGATCCAAGCCTAGGGTTGATGTCTAGATCTTCCTTATCCTTTGTGCTATCTTGGACTGGAGGAAGAGGAAGAATAAATCACGCAACGAGGATCAATGAGAGGGCTTGGCCTCTCTTTGTGGTCGACGGGTAGGGGGCGGACCAAAGGGGTCGGGTTCGGCCTCCTTGTGTATTGCTCTCTCGCCTTTGTTTCTCTCCCCCTCAACTTATGTTATGAGAATTAGTGTGGGAAGGAAGCTAGGAGCATCCTTTATATAGTCCAACAACTCCCAGTCAACTACCTAAAGTTCCTTCCTAATCCTACATGAGTTCGGATTAGTCCCTTCCTTGCATATTAGTCCTACTAAGTTTGCAAGGTGTTGCAAAGTGATCCTTCTTATTATTTAATCATATTAATTTATTCCAAAATCTAGTTCACCCCTATGTAGCGTGTGACGCCATAGGTTCTATCAAGTTGGTAACAACAATTTTCTAATATGGAGCAGTCTCTAGCAAGACATCCATTCTAGCCAACTAATAGAATAGTCACCCGGCATACCTTGTGCAAGTAATTGTCTCATCCCTTTTTCTCTATATCTGGATTGGAAACGAGACAAACAAGTCACACTCGTATATTCACTCCACAGTTTCTCGATCCTGGGAATAGCCTTATTCGTGCAAATAACATCAATATCCCATATTGATTTATTTGAGTCTGGCCAGACATTCCATAAGCACTATCCCTCGAGTGGCCTTGGATATTTGCTCCCGTTATGTGGGAGGGAAAAATTCTATCTACATCTACTACGATTTCTAAGCTGGCTTCTTGTTGTATCAAGTACACGCCTTTATTGCTACCCAGTTACGGTGTAGCGTTTGACGTTACCAAAATCACAATAATCTACAACTAGATAATCTAGTGACTTCAATTATAATGGTGACAATACCGTTGTCACCACGAGAAGCGCTTGTGACTCAACATAACATGTATGTAGCCTTCTCGGAGATGGGTCAATCTAGTATGCCATTACCCTAATGCATACCCATGTGTTAGGTCGTGATATCTCCATATCAATCTAACCCCATACTAGTCTTTAGATGATTGTCCCATTTAATCATTATAATGGACTAGCGATATTTAAATAAACAACACATTTGTAAATCTAAGGACTTCATTATATTAAATATCCAATAAATAATACAATGAATATTTTAGCCAAAATAAGTTCATACTAAACTAGAATGCCACTAGGGAATCTATTCCAACATACTCAAACTAAGGAATGGCAGTGTCTGCGATGCAGCACTGCCAGGAGCAATGAGTTGCCTTAGTTGGAACGTGCGGGGGCTTGGGACCCTCCGAAATGTTCTAGCCCTATCCAATTTGGTTAAGGAAATAATGCCCACACTGGTCTTTTTAATGGAGACCAAATCACACAAAGTGGAGATGGAAGTTCTCAGGAAACAGGTTGGTATGCAACAGGGTCATTGCTGGGATTGCGTAGACCATTGCAGAGGTTTGGCTATCCTTTGGAATGATCCCGTTAAAGTAACGGTTCATTATTCGTCTTCCTATAACATTGATTGTTGGGTTGATTTCGATGAGGGAGGGGACTCTTGGAGATTCACTGGTTTTTACGGCCACCCGGATACGCAAGAACGACACAATTCACGGGAACTTTTACGTAGATTGAAACCTAACAATTATTCACCTTGGTGAGTTTTTTGATATTTTAACGCCATCACAAATGTGATAGAAAAGGATGGAGGCTGATCGGTCACCTAAGGGCAGATGGAAGTTTTTCGTGATTCCATTAATTTCTGAGATCTCGTCGATTTGGGTTCTTCCGGAAATCTCTTCACTTGGAGCAACAATCAAGACGAGGAAACCCACATCCGCGAATGCCTTGACAAAGTGTTTGAGAATCTCGAGTTGATGAGCAAGTACGGTAATGCAAGAGTTACTAACCTTACCACCACCACATCCGATTATTGCCTCGTGGAGCTCTACTTCAATGGGATGATGCACGATAATGGATCAGGACTGAAGAAGTTCCAGTTTGAACAATTTTGGATGATACATGAAGGTATAACAGAGGAGATTGAAAAGAGTTGGTTGAGTGCTCCCGACCCAGTTATGGCTAAACTAGAAACCTCATCAACGTCATTGAGATAGTGGGGAAAACAGGCATTTGCTCGCGTAAAGAAACGAAATAGAAGGTTGCGTACCAGATTAGCAAGATCGGAGAATAATAAACAGACTCAGAATATCATCAACCGAAAGAGAAGTATCAAAAAGGAGATCAACGTTTTGCTTGAAGATGAAGAGAAAATATGGAAACAAAGATCTCGGGTTCAATGGCTTTAAGAAGGCGATAGAAATACAAAGTTTTTTCATCGCAGGGATTCGGCAAGAACAGCGAATAAACAAATGAAAGGCATTGAAGCAGAGAATGGCGACTGAATTGCGGATGACTCAGGAATCGCAGCTAGACATGAGGAGTATTTCACCTAACTTTTCAGCACTTCCTCGCCAGATCCGACAGACATACGAGTCCTCAGTTTTGTCACTAAGCGAGTATCAAACGAGCAGTGGGAGTGGCTAGACAGACATTATACTAGAATAGAGTTGGAGAATAGTGTAAAACTAGTGTAACCCCTCAGAGCTCCTAGAATTGATGGTGTCCCGACAATCTTTTACCAAAAGTAGGGGAGTAATGTAGGTGATGAGGTATGTATCTATGTGCTAAATAACTTAATGGGCTAATTATTGTTTCTGATGTTAATCATATAATGATTTCCCTAATTCCAAAGCTGAAGCAAACTTGGCCGCCTGCGGATTTTCTCCCTATTCGTCTTTGCATAGTGCTCTATATATTAATTAAAAATACCATGGTCAATCACTTAAATACTGTACTTTCAAGTATTATTTCTGAAATGCAAAGTGTCTTTGTGCCCGGTCGGTTTATTACCGATAATGCATTAATGGATTTTGAGCATCTCCACACAATGAAAAATCGGATCAAAGGAAATAAGGTTTTTTGGCCTTGAATCCGGACATTAGCAAGACATATTATCGGGTAGAATGGAGTATTCTAAAGGCCATTCTTGAGAAGATGGATTTTGGGCACAGTTGGATCTCCTTAGTAATGGATTCCATTTCGACCGCGGCGTCTTCGATAAACATCAAGGGATGAACTATGGGGCATATATCTCCTTCCAGTGGACTCCAACAAGGTTGCCCGATCTCCCCCTATCTGTTTCTCTTTGTGGGGAAGCGTTGTCTTGCGCTCTCAACAAACTAACGGACGATGGCGTTCTCTCGGGCATGTTAGCTTCAAGGGAGGTCCGATTATATCCCATTTGTTCTTTGCTGACGATAGGATATTTTCCACTAGATCAAGTATAAAGGAAGTTACTTCTCTTCACAAACTCCTCCAACTTAATAAAAAATCTACGGACCAAAGTATCAATCTATGAAAATCTACGGTGGTATTCTCGACTAATCTTGAAAGTATTTTTCAAGATGAATTGAGTTCCTTGATTATAGTTAAGCGCGTGGCCCTTCGACAATGCCACCTTGTCCATCCCGCTACAATTGGATCTCTTCGTTTGATTCCTAAACTCTTTCTTTTCGCTAGTTCTTGTTTATGATCATTGACTTCGGTATTTTGATCATGATGTGTAGTAGCTAAACCATCTTTTTATGGGAATTCTCGTTTGGTAGTTAGGGTTTGATATGAACTTGATGTTTTGGGATTGTGATTCACATTTTGAACTTAATTAAGCATGTTCTTCTATTATTATGAAAAGTTTATGTTAAATCTCTATCTTTCTTGCGCGTTGCTAACGTAGGATTGATCTTAATTAGGATTCACGCGGTAACTCCGTGATTCTTAGTCGGTAAATTGAACTTTTCACCTAGTTGGACCACTACTTGGTAACTCGGTAGTGTTGTTTAGGATCATAAAGTAGAATAATGAACGTAATGCATGCTCAAAATTGAATTAGTCTTGGTAACTCGGTTTAATTTGACTTTAGACATAAACAACTTGTTTGGTAACTCCGTGAGTTGTGTAGTGCTTGATTAATAATAGAATACATGTTAGTGTTTCATGAATCAAAACGTAACTTATATCATCCTTGGTGATCCTAGAGAGAATTCCCGGTATTTTTCCTCTTATTAGTAACGTTATAAATCACTCTTTGTTAATCATGAACTTTTCCACTCGGTTAATTGAGAATCTTGGTCTTTCTGTTTTCGTAGTTTAGAAAATTCAGCTCAAATATTTGCCCACACAAGGTTAACGATACTAATTAATTTGCGAGAAGTCCCTTGGGTTCGACAACCCGGTTTTCCGAAATTTATTACTACACCGACAACTGTACAATTGTAGTTGGATAGTGTCAAGTTTTTGGCGCCGTTGCCGGGGACTTTGGCCAAATTAGTTATTATTTTTAAATTTAGGGAATTTACTTTTTTGTTAATATACGTCGCTCACCTACTTTCTTTGTGCTATCGTTGATTTCAGGTTGATTATTACGGTGCATGAACCGTTCTCGAGAAGGAAATTTTTACCCAGTACTTTAGCACTCGAAATCTTTATTCCGCACATGACATGTACACTTGAGGAAAGAAAACTCAGTTCCTATGGAAGATCAGGAGAGAGCTGAGTTGGAAAGGCTCTGCAAGGAGGCACAAGATGTCCAAGCTGCAAGAGTTAATGCGGAGACTACTGTGGCCAACATGGCACACGAAACCGAGGAGCTGAGAGCTCAAATGGTCGATATACAAGCAGCTCTCGCACGCTAGAATCCCCCAAATCCTGGTTTGGGGGTACAAGAAGGAAACATTGAAGCGAATGGTGGAAACAATGGAGGTAACAGGAACAACGGACAAAATCCGGTAGCTCGAGTAGAGAATGGGGAGAATGACGATCGCCCAATGGTTGACTATTTCCGAACCACTCCAGCCGGGTATCAACCCACCATTTTCTGTCCTCAGATCAACGCTCAACATTTTGAGCTCCGCCAGCACATGATCAACATGGTTCGTGATGAGTGTGCATTCACAGGAGTACCAGGAGATGATCCCAACCACCATCTTCTAATTTTTGAACAAATCACGTCTACTTTGCATGACCAGAGGGTTCCAGATGAGACAGTTAAGGTGCTACTGTTTCCATTCTCATTATCTAGAAAAGCCAATAAGTGGCTTATGGATCTACCAGCGGGAAGTATCGTAACTTGGGCAGACTGTTGCCATGACTTTCAGAGGAAATATTTGCCTCTGTCCAAGGTTGCTCATTAGATGGCTGATATTACAAAGTTTAATCAAGAGGAAGACAGCTCATTGGGGTACACAAGGAGAAAATTCAGCCAGATTCTTTGTAGAACCCCAAATCATGGAGAGCCATGGCATAAGATCCTCCATCATTTATACAATGCTTTGGACAAGGAGACGGCTGATCAGTTGGATATGTTAGCAGGTGGAAACTTTATGGGGCTTGGAACACAGCGAGCTCAAGATTTGCTGAATAATGTTGCCAAGAGAGAGACTACGAGGTCTGAGACTCATAGGTATCCGAAATCTACAGATGTTGCTTTAGTCAACAAAATTGAGTCTATGGAGCAGATGCTTGAATCTATGACCTCAGCATTTCACAGCATGCAGCCTCCATCACAGGTAAAATCCATGATGAGCTACTAGAAGATGAAAATGAGGGGTATGATTGG
Organism: Linanthus parryae; assembly: GCA_023055425.1. Classification (NCBI taxonomy): domain Eukaryota; kingdom Viridiplantae; phylum Streptophyta; class Magnoliopsida; order Ericales; family Polemoniaceae; genus Linanthus; species Linanthus parryae. The sequence goes on from JALGPY010000027.1 coordinate 4,321,248, forward strand.
GGTGTTGAGGAGGTGAATTTCATGAGACAGTAGCAATGGCCTGACACGTACCATCCCAACAACCGCAACCATCCTAACTTCAGCTACGCCAACCCAAACAGTGGGTTATATGCATCGGGACAACAACCTACTTCTTAGTATCAAGCTTAGAGGCAATTTCCACAGCAGTAGGCACAACAACAGCAATAACCATACTTGTACAGCTTGTTATCTAAGATGAATGAGAAGCTGGTATCTATTGAGGCTTTTGTGAAGAGCCATGGGACATAGATTGGGCAAATCGCCAATAAAAATGCTAAATTTCCACCAAGTATGCTTCCTTCTAATATAATCACTCCACCTAAGCAGCTCAAGGCAATTACAACTCGCACTGGCATTGCTACTCAGGATCCTCCATATCCTAGCCATGTGACAGCTGAAGCTACAAAGGCCACAAAGAAGGAATTGGGTGAAGTGGTGCCTAAGGTTGTGACTCCCCAATCAAATGACACGGTTGAGAAGAAAGAAGAGCCCATGAACACTCTAAATCCGGCTAATTATGTGCCTGATGTTCCATATCTAGTGGCAATAAAGAAGAATGATGAAGATCACTAGGGGAGATTTTTGTAGATATTCAAGCAACTACATATAACTATCCCATTGGTGGAAGCACTTGCTCAAATGCCCAAGTACAAGAAAATCTTGAAGGAGGTCTTATGGGGAAAGAAGAGCATAGACCCCTATGCCACGGTGAACTTGACTGAGAGATGCAGTACAGTGATATAGAGGGACATTCCCAAGATGAGAGATCCATGCAGTTTCATCTTAGGCTGCACTCTTGGGGGTGGATATCATACACATGGTCTTTGTGATTTGGGCGCGAGTATAAATCTCATGCCATTATCCTTATTTTAGATATTGGACATTGGTGTGCCAACCCCAGTGAAGATGGGTTTGCAAATGGCAGACAATTCAATTGTTACTACAAATGGGGTGATTGAGAACTTACTTGTAAAAGTGGGTGCATTTTTCTTTCCAGCTGATTTTGTGATAGTGGACATCAAGGAGGATTGCGATGTTCCACATATCTTTGGAAGACCAGTTTTGAAGACAATGCCCGCAAATGTGAATCTAGAGACTGAGGCGATTACTCTCAAGGCTCTTGATTCATAATTGGTGTTCAAGGAATTTGTTCTAGGCAAGGGGTAGAATAAATTGGGGATGATCAAGTTCAGAGAAGATCGTGTGGAACCTTCTCTTGGGTTACCGACAGTGTTGCAGCCCTATCTACCCGAATCAGAAAAGAAGCCAAATCTGGTGTGTGCGCATGATGTGGTGCAGAAAATTAAGGGAAATAAATTGAAGGAGGAGGCACGTCGTGCTAGTCCTCCTTTTCATTCTTTGAGGTAACTGGGTCGGGCCGTCGACCTTAAATTAGACGGCGCTTGTTGGGAGGCAACCCAACCTATTTATTGCGTTAATTTAGGGAGTGAGTTTTTAATACAGTTGTGTTTGTTTTGTTTATTCATTTTGGAGATATGAGAGAGATAGGGGCTGACATTTTTTTCCAAGTGACATATTTGAGCAAGATATGGGAGAGTCGACCCCGGTGTGCCATGGCACATATGACCTTTATAGGGACTCGCGCATACGAGTTGGGGATTCTCAATGCACATATTCATGAAGAGGAGAGCACTCGACCCCGTTGTGCGAGTACACACCGACCTAGTGGGAGCATAAGTGGTGCCACACTGTGCTTGGGGACTGTTGTACAAGACTTCTTCCCCACCCTTGAGGTGGTTGTGAGTATTTCTTCCCTCTGGCTGAATGTGTGTATATTTGTTGTATGTCATGTTCCATCTCATCTACTGGTCCTACAAATTGATTGATGAGTCTTCTTGCATAATCTCTAAATTCGTTGGACAACGAAGCATTCAGTGTGGGGGTGGTTTAACTGTTTACTAGTTGATATTTTTCCTGCATAGTCAGTTACATGTAGGATGTGTTTAGATTGTATTGTGTGTAGAGACAGTTGTTTGTGTTACGTTTTTACTTATAGTGTCGTATTGTGTAGGGTTGATTAATATTTGGTTTGCACTTTTACATAATTGAGTATACCCACCAACAAAGTAAATTGTGTAGAGTCAAATTTTTTCGAGTCAAAGCCTTGCATATAGAGTTAGGATCTTATTAAAAAAATGAAAAAAAAAATCCATAAAAAATAGAAAATTTGAAAATTTGAGAAAAGGAAATTGAAAGAAGCAAAGCCTTGGTTGATTACGACAGATGTGAAACTTTAGGCATATGGTTTCATTTTGACCGAGAGTGACATTTTTAGTTCGCCCTAGTAAGTATACAGGGAATCTCATTACGGGAATGCCTATCTATTTTTTAAACTGAATCTAATTTTAAAAGCTAAAGTGTGTGTCGTTTTTCTCTACAAGATTTGAGCTTGGTGTGAGCTAAAGAAGCCGAACGTTCATGTTGTCCATCTTAGGTAGTCGCCAGCCCGCCTCGTAGTGGCACACAAAACAGTTGTGCGAGGATGTGTATTAGAGCACTCACTGCTTTTAGATCTTACCTTGTAGGAACACTAGTATACCCTACTTGATCCTTGGATTCATTGTTAGCCTCTTTGACCTAGGAAGACGATTCTTGGCTTTCTTCATATATCGTTAGAATCACCTTCCTGGAGCGTCACGAGAGCGCAGTAGTTAAGGAGGGAGTACTTCTATATATATTTTTGTGAGTTCTGCAGATCGCATATGCTTCATTGGATATCTACGATGGGATGCGAGGGTGAGTGAGTTGGCTTGCACACTATGGTGTGGCGGTGTTCCATGTCATTACACCATGGACACAATAGTGGAGAGCCTAAGTGCGTGACATCTAATTCGCACGAAAATTGGGTTGGTTGTATATAATTGGTGGATCGTGCTAGGTATCGGATTTCTATCATCTTGGTGTAGGAGGATCGGTTGGATTATGCACGTGACATATCTTATATGGCTATTTGAGAGGAGGACGTGACTGCATTCTAGTGTGGGGGTGTCGACTTTTGACTAAGGACATAGAGATTGTGCATTGACGACTCCACTCCCATACACGTTTTGACTTGCACGGTTTTTGGCATCTTGTGCTTCATGGAGTAGGGGGAGATGAATTATTGTTTTGATACTTGTTCATTATTTTGTTTTTTTCCTTCCCCTGACATTGTTACTACTGCTTCATTCTTAGAGGAGGACCACTCATAATTTTTTTTATTGTATTATTGTTGTTTTACTGAGAGAAAAAAAAAAGCAAAAGAAAAAGGAAAATAATAGAAAAAAAGAGAGAAAAAAAGGAGAGAAATAAAGAAATACAGTTGTGCTTATTGGAAATCGAGTGGTAAAGTTCTTTTTCCGTTTGAAGATTGATTGAGTTTCGCGCATGCATTGCTTTGATGGCCACATAATTGACATGGTGCCGGGATTTGAGGGGATTGAGGGCCGGATTCGGTGAGATTCGGGTTGTGGATTCCTATCATCAGGGTGAGGGTGTGTGAGATGCGGGTTCTAATGTGATAATGTGACACTTTAGGACTTATTACTACAGGTTATATCCTTTTTGTCCTTAAGACTCATCATATTTGACCATTAGCGGAATAGGAGCTCGGATTATGAATGTGGCTTTGCCTTTATTTTTGTCGACACACGCGATAAGGTAGATTATTCTTTATAGTAAAGCTAGGCTCTCTATAATAATTATGGGGAATTACAAGTTGTCGAATTTAGTTGCGGTTCACACCTTTAGCCTAGCTTTTTCATCACTCCAGAAGAACCGGTTCATTGTGGTTTGAAATTTCCTGATTTCAAAAAAAGAATGTAATTTGTGTTTTTTGTTTTAAGCTCGAGTCTAGAATTTCATGTGCATCATCATGCATCATTGTTTGTGTCTTGAGTCATGTTAGAGTCGTTTGATTCTTGTTGGCTAGTAGACAGTTAGATGCAGTAGAAGAGACTTTGCTCGGGACGAGCAAAATGCAGTGTGGGGGTAGTTGATAACTCCGTTTTTGGAGTTATTTTATTCCTTACTTTTTTTGCGTTTTGCGTGCTCAACATGGAGAATTTGTCGTCTTTTTCAGTAAATTGTTGTAATATTTGAGAATATGACTTCCTAAGCTATTATTGTTAAATACCGGCATTTCTAGTGTAATTTCGAGCTTTTATTGTGATATAATCTCTGAAAGTGTGAGTATACAGTAGTATAAGCAGCTAAGACACTCTAGAAGGTGGGGGGGTTGAATAGAGTATGCAAAATTTTTGCAAAACTTGCTAGGAAGATGAAAAACTTGTGCAAACAATGAATTTCAAGGCCTTGAACACAAGTTCAAGCCTTTGAAGAGATGCAGAAAGAGTATAGAAAGTATGTCTTTTTCATGTCCTTGAAAACAAATTCAAACCCTTGAAAAGATAAACAGTTTTTGTATGCTGCAAAAGTAAATGAACTGAAAATGCACAAGACAAGTGATTTATAGAGTTCAGTCCACTTGGACCTACGTCTCTACCTCAGGGATTAGATCCCTGCAGGATTTTCAACTCAATTTCTTATTAATCAAAAGCTAAGCCCTAGAACTCAAGCACAGAGAGTTCCCTTACTCTGTTACAGCTTGTGGTTTTCCCTAACCTTTCTAGTACCTGCTCTAGCTAACTGATTAACTAAGAATTCTCTATTGTTCACTTTGAAAAATAGAAATGATCTACCAATATAGCTCTATACAGAAGAACACTTAAGAGTAGAAAACTGCAGTGAAATGCATTGAACTTCTGTGAATGGATTGCAAGAGATGAAGAACTTCTTTGATGCTTGTCAATCCAGAATACTTTCTCTGTATTTGCCTGTTGAGTGTTGTGTTGTTGTTGCTTCGAATTTGATATCTAAAAATACTTCAAACAGCTCTGCAAATCTCTCCGGATTTTTCAGCAACAACCTTCCTACTTTGTAGGCAACAAAGTTTGACTACTTTGAATTCTTCTCCAACGGTTGAATGATCACAATCTTCAGAGATAATGTTGTGATATTTCATTTAATCACCATGAGAACCTGTCATACACGTCTGATTGATCACAGGATCAAAGTATTCAAGTGTTTCCAAATCTGCAGCAATTCCAGTTTAGGAAATAATTCAGCAAAACTTAGAAACAAAATTTCCTGCATTATCATGGTCAAACAGATGATATATTGCGATTACAAACATGTTCAACAATTTTTCTTTCATCATCCAATAACAGAGAATCAAACATATGCAAGAGAGAGAATAAATCAAATGAGAGAGTTAGCAAAAAAACTCCCCCTGAGAATATGCATTCAGGTTAAGCAGTTTCAAGGCTTTGAATCCAGTTTCAAGGCCTTGAAAATAGCCAAACTATTTTCAAGCCTCTGAAGCTGATTCAAGGCTTTGAAAGCTGTTTCAAGGCCTTCAAATACCCAACCTATTTCAATTCTTGAACAACCTGAGTTTTCAATCTCCCCCTTGATGAAAGACAAAACCATATTATGTTTGATCCTTAGTCTCTGCAAAATAAACTGATTAGTCCACAATTTAAAAACACGGTATTTCCAAAAAGATCAAACTTATTGAAATACCAACAAAAACACATAAATAGTTCAGCAAGATAAAACCAAATAATCCTAAGACTAGAAACTAAAACCTAGAATTTTCTCCCCCTTTTTGACTTTCATCAAAAAGATAGAAGATGTTGGATCAAGTTTCTGGAGAAATTTTGAAAACTTAAAGAAATATTTAAAATATAGAGAATATGGAAGAAAGAATAGGCATGGTTAAGGGGTTTGATCTTCATCTTCATCCTGATCTTCTTCCTCTTTCTCATTGTCTTCATCATCAGTCTTGTCCTGCTCTTCCGGTTCCTCTACAATCCCTCCTGCAACTGCTGCTTCTTCAGTTTTGTCCTTTTCAGCAGCCTTTGGAGATTTCTTCTTCTTCATCTTCAAAGTGATCAGCAGCTCATCTGAATCTGGACTATTGGCTTCATTTTCTTCCTGTTCTGCTTCCTGCTTTCCCTTTTCTAAAACTGGAGTAGCTTCTTCCTGTTCTGAATGCTCACTAGGCAAATCCTTGTTTGTATCTCCTTTCTTTGTTCCTTCAGGTTCCTCAGGAACATCAAGCAAGGTCATGCTCATGAATATACTTTCCACCATGTACATGACTTGTCCCATATCACTTTCTAGTCCAAAAACAGTAGCTTTAACATCCTCCATGTCAAGTTCCAAACCATCAAGTCTTTGATTGTATGTAGGCTGAGAAGTCTGACTTGAAGTGGGAGTCAAGGTCTTGGTCCTAGAAAATTTCTTTGCACCTAGTTCTGCTTTAGTTAGGTCTGAGTAAAGTTTCCAAACTTTCTCTTTTGTTTTCACAACTCCAATTTTATCAAAGGCTTTCTCATTGAGTTCCCCAAAACCTGATGTGACTGATTCCTCTCAAGTAAAAGGGATCTCAAAATTTTCAAAGAACATGCTGAGGAGGTTTGCATATGGTAGAGGGTGAATCCTCTTACTGGTTAGGCTAAAGAGCATGTGTTCAAGAACTAGTTTTGGAAGATCAATCTCATAGCCATGCATAACCAGATACATTATATGCAGCATTCTCTCAGTCACCAACTCCCTTGAGTGCTCTCTATGAAAGATACATCTTACCAGAATAGTGTGAAGGACTTTGGCTTCAACATTCAACACAGAATGTGTTAACTGTTTGGCTGAGGTTGAGATATTTGGAAGAAAGAATTCTTCATTGGCTAGCTTCAAAGTTTCTGACTTTGGTGGATGGTTGCTAGTGTCATACCTCTTTGTACAACCTAACACATTGGCAAACTCAAAGTGATCTAGTTCAATTACTATCCCAGCAACTTTAGATTTGATCACCAAGTGTGCAGATCTCTTAACTGGGGTTAGGTTCAGGTAAAAGAGTATAGTGAGTCTGGGGTAGGCTATTTCTCTAGGATTCAGCATACACCACAAAGAACTCTTCTTTAACATAGAGATGCACTTGAGTTTCATGTGTTCCAACACATACTCATTAACCAAACTGCAGAAACCAATAGATCTTGAAGAAAAACCATCTTACCACTGACCTTTAGAGATGTTTAAGACAAACCATGTCTCATCTGGAGCTGTATTCTTTGTTGAGACTTGAGAATAGATCTGCAATGCCTTCTCCAATTTTCCTTCTGGTTGTGCTTCTGTCACCTTCCATTTTCCTTTTTCTGCCTGAGATGCTTTCTTCTTCACCTTCTTTGAACTGGTAGGCTCTGTTTCTGGTTGCTTTTTTGTTATAGCCTTCTGCATCTTCTGCTTTTCTGAAGAGGACGTTGTAGTCTTCTTGACCTTCTTCTTTGGTGGAGGAGGATCTTGGACTGCCTCTACACTGAAAGTTCTGGAGCTAGAGTCTCCGCTGACATCTTGAACCTCTTCCACTACTGCTTTTCTCTTCTTCTCTGTGTCAGGTTTCGAACCTCCAGCCATCTTGATTCTTTCTGAGGCTCTTCTTGTGCTCATTAGGGTTAGGGAGAAGAAAAGAGAGAGATGGAATGATACAGAATGAAGGAGAAGAGAAGAGGATAAATACTGAAGAGTTTGAGTTTCAAAAGGAAACTAGTATCTCTCTGATTCTAAAAATATTTGCAAAGATCAGAGAAATTTCAAAAGTATTATGCCATTGGAAAAAAAATATACTAATACTATTTTTGGCTAAAACAAATTTTTGAAAAGGGTAGGGGCTATATTAGGCAAATATTTACAGAGATATCACCCATTATAGAATGATCCAAGTTTATTCACTATTACTGTAACAGATTCATTTTCAAGGCTTTGAAAAGGCTTTCAAGGTCTTGAAATACTGTAACACTGCAACAAGTAAAATTCAAGGCTTTGAACTGATTTTCAAGGCTTTGAAACTCAGTTGAAACCTTTCTAAACACCTACAGCGTACCTTTCTTACCTTATGCTCCCCCTAAACCAATGCAGTCTTATTTAGCATTCCCAATTCCAATCTTAGAGCTGAAAAACTTTCATCTGCTAATGGTTTGGTGAAGAATCTGCAATTTTCATGTTAGTAGAAACAAATTCAAGAACAATATCACCTTTCTCAGCATGATCTCTGATGAAGTGGTGTCTAACATCAATGTGCTTGGTTCTTTAGTGTTGCACTAGATTCTTTGAAATTGAAATTGCACTAGTGTTGTCGCACTTACAAGGTATGCCTCTGAAGTCAAATCCAAGGTCTCTTAGTTGTTGAGCAATCCATAGCACTTGTGAGCAATATGATCCTACAGCTATATATTCAGCTTCAGCTGTTGATAGAGCAACTGAATACTGTTTCTTGGAATGCCAACTAATAAAGGATGATCCAATGAATTAACAGGTTCAAGAAGTGCTTTTTCTATCAACCTTGTAGCCTGCAAAATCAGCATCTGAAAAACCACTCAAAGAGAAGTTACAATGTCTTGGATATCAAAGCCCTAAGTATTTGGTACCATTGAGATATTTTAATATTCTCTTCACAACAGTTATCTGTGATTCTTTTGGATCATCATGAAATCTAGCACACATGCATACACTAAACATAACATCTAGTCTTCTTGCTGTCAGATAGAGTAATGATCCAATCATGCCTCTATATTCTTTTACATTGACACTCTTACAAGATTCATCCCTATCTAAGGATAGTCTAGAACTCATTGGAGTCTTGTATTCCTTGCATTGAGCCATGCTATACTTATTTAGTAAGTCTCTTGTGTACTTTCTTTGATTCAGAAAGATTCCCTTCTTCAATTGATGTATTTGAAGTCCTAGGAAGAAGTTCAATTCTCCCATCATTTTCATCTCAAATTCCCTGCTCATAAGACTTGAGAATTCTCTGCATAATTGATCATTAGTAGCTCCAAACAGTATATCATCAACATATATCTGAAGTACAACTAAATATTTCTCATGAGTCTTAATGAAAAGAGTCTTGCCTACTAAACCTCTTTTGAAATCATTTCCAAGTACGAACTTTGACAGTCTTTCATACCAAGCCCTTGGAGCTTGTTTCAAACCATAAAGAGCATTGTCAAGTTTGTAAACATGATCTGGAAATTTTTCATTTTCAAAACCAGGTGGTTGTGCAACATAAACTTCTTCTTGTAAGTAGCCATTCAAGAAAGCACACTTCACATCCATTTGAAATAGTTTCATGTTCTTGTAGGATGCAAATGCAAGAAAAATTCTGATTGCTTCTAACCTGGCAACTGGAGCAAAAGTTTCCTCATAATCAATATCTTCTTCTTGATTGTAACCTTGAGCAACTAACCTTGCTTTGTTTCTGATTACATTGCAACTTTCATCCAACTTGTTTCTGAATACCCATCTGGTACAAATGACAGACTGGTTTGTAGGTACAGGAACCAGGTTCCAAACCTTATTCCTGAAAGTGTGTAATGTAGACTAAATACAGGACCTAAATACTCTAGAAGGGGGGTTGAATAGAGTATGGAAACTTTTTGCAAAACTCAAAGTTTAACAGAATAACTTTGTGTGAAATCAAATCTCAAGGCCTTGAGATTTTAGTAAACTGTCTGAAATTTTCAAAGGCAAAATAGAAAGCTTCAAGGCCTTGAACTGTAAACAATTCTAAACAGCTTTTGAACCCTAGTTTGATTTGAGTTGTGTGCAGCAGATAATAATCAAACTGTAAAGTACAGAACACAAAGCAATTTACAGAGTTCAGTCCCAATGGACCTAATCTCTGCCTGAGGGATCTAATCCCACCAGGGTTGGGCAAATACTTCTTATTATTCACACAGAAATAGCCCTAGATCTTCAAGCCTAAGTGATTTCCCTTACACCTATACAGCTTGTGGTTCCAAGCCTATCTAGTTCCAGCTACTAACTGTTGAGCTAACAAGAACCTCTTGTTGTTCACTTGAACAACCAACCACTAGGTTAAGTGAGGTTTAAGATAATCTAAAGATACACTGATAGATGCACAATTGAAGAGCACAGTAGAAAGATGAGTTGTTGAATCCTGGATGTGTTCTTCTGGAAAACTGGATTGATTTGATCTTCGGGAATCTGGAATGAAGCTTGAATCATTGTGTGTTTGAATGAATGATTTCCCACGAACTTGTCACGCCTCTCTGAGTATTCTGCAAGCCTCTTTATCTTCAAAATTCAAACCAGTCTCTTTTATCCACAGCTGCAACTGATTGAGAGATTTTAGGATCTCGATTCCTACAAATCATATTTCTGTGTTCAACTGAAATTCAAACATCTCTAAGTGGATATCCGTTGGCGTTTTTTGAGATTTCTCCTGCTCGTTTAACAACCCTGCAACAGCATTGAGACACAGAAACAACAAAATCCAGAAAGATAACAGTGCTATGACTGTTTGGTTATCCAGTTTCTGATAAAATTGTTTAACAGTTTAGAACAATAACCTGTGTAACTTCTAAAACATATGAATCATGAAAAACAAGTTTAAGACACTTAGAAGTGAGTAAATAATCACAATACTAAGAATCACAACTTGAAACAATGAATCAACTTAGTTCTGTAAAAACTGTCTGCAGCTCAAGGCACATCTCAAGGCCTTGGAGCTCTGAACCTTCTTCACAGATATTCAAAGTTAAACCCATATAACTTTGATTCTTCCTGTTCTGATCATCTGCAATTGTGTTAGATATATAAATTGTGTAATCCATAAGTATACGCAGTAAATCTCGATCTGTATAATCAGATATCCAATCTGCAACACAAAACTGTTAGAACATATAGCAGAATAGAGTAACTCTCAAGGATTTGAAGTTCAGTAAATATCTCAAGGCCTTGGAGTATCTGAGATGCTTTGCTGCTTATGTCTTAATCTTTTTCTTTCATCACTCAAAACAATTACCAACCAAAACACATTCAAGGGTCTTTGACTCAACAATCTCCCCCTTGATGAAAAGACAAAACCTACAGTCTTGTATAGATTTTCCTGCCACTCATATTCAAAATTAGAACACCACAAAATGCAGATACAATATAAAATAATGCCAAACAGATATTCAAAAAAATAAAATTTTACATATTACCACAGAAACATAAACACACAACTGATTAAACCACAAAACAACTAAGCATTATTATTATTATTATTCAAATAACCACATAAATTCTCCCCCTTTTTGAATTTCATCAAATAAGGATGAAGAAATGTTGGATCATTACTCAGAGTCTTAAAAAAAAATTTAGCTAAAAATTCAAGGCCTTGAGAACAGAAAAGAAAAAAGAGAAAAAAGATAGAGGGTGAAGGCTTTGGCAATCTCTGATCTTCACTTCTTCTTTGATGTCTGGCCTTTCTCTGAGCCTTCTCCAACTTCTTCTTCACTTGCTGCATCTTCAGCAGACTGATTACCTTCTTGTTCAGCTTCCACTTCTGCAACCACCTCTTGGATTATCTCATCCACTTTATTCTTAGCCTGTACTGAATCCACTTCTGTAGCTGCATCAACACATGTGTCTTCACAAGCATCTTCTTCATCAGTTTGTTCATACAAATCTTTTGAAGTAAGCACCACTGGAATTGGCTTCTTCTTCTTATTCTTCAGAAAATCTCCCAGCCTTTCCTCTGAATCCACACGGGTTTCATGACTAGTAGAAGAAGGTATCTTCTCCAGATTCAAGCCCTTGATGACAACATCCAGCTTCCCATTCATAACATTCATCAAGCCCTTAATTTGATTGAATTCAGTTGACAGATCAAATAACCTTTGTCTGAGATCTTCAATCTCAACCTGCTGATCTTCTAACTTCTCAACAAAAAAAAAGATTAATCCTCATTGGCTTGTCCTTTCCCAGATGTAGTCCCCTTAGGCTTTACAAACTCTTTCTCAGCAAGTTCTTCCTTTGACAAATCTGAATAAAACTTCCAATGTCCTTTCCCAGTCTGAACTACTCCAATCCTCTGAAGTGCAGTCTCATCTATAAACCCAAAACCTCCAGTAATCTTTTCCTCTCATTTCATAGGTACATCAAAATATTCAAAGAAAAGAGGTAACAGGTTGGCATATGGAAGAGGATGGTTTCTAGTCCTGGTTGCACAATAAATCATATGCTCCATAACCACTGTTGGCAAGTCTATCTCAAACCCTTGAGATATCAGATACATCAAAATCAGAACCTTATCAGTCACTAACTCCCTTGAGTTCTCCCTAGGAACTACACTCCTCATCAGAATTGTAAATAATATTTTGGCTTCACAGTTGAGCACAGAGTGTGTCAACTGCTTTGGACCAGAGGGAACACCTTAAATAAAAAACATCTCCTTTGCCTTATCCAGACGATCCTTCCTATCAGGATAATCTCCAACATTGTATTTCCTCGGAATGCCCAAGACTTTGGCAAAAGTCCTATGATCTAACCTCAAATCCACACCAGCCACTTTCGAAGTTAACACCATTTTATCATCACCTTAAGAAACCAAATTCTGATAAAATAACCTAGTTAACCTAAGATAGGACTTTGAACTAGGATTTAACACCTTCCAAACATCAATTTCTCTTAACTTTCACATGCAGTCTATGTCCAATTTATCCAATAATTCTTCAGAAATCATACTATAGAAAGCTACCTTAGATGAAGCATACCCTTGCATCCATACAGTTCTAACCTCAGAACTAACAAACCAGTCTGTAGGAAGTACATTCTTACCTTGATATCCTTTCTTAGTTGCAGCAGCAACTTGCTTAACCCTAGTTTTCTTCTCTGAGGGTTTGGTCTTTTCTTGTCCTCCTTCAGTTGGTTTCTTCTGGCTTTCATGAGTTGATTTCCCCTTTTCCTCTTCACCTGTCTTTTTCTTTTCTCCCCCTTTCTTCTTCTCTGACCTAGGTTGATCACCACCCTGTGTCTCTTGTTGTGGATCAATGCTTGAGCCGTCATCTCCCTTCTCAGTTCTGGACTTCTTTGCAGGAGGAGTATCCTCATGCAAGCTTTGAGTGTTTTCTGAATCTGAATCAGAAATCACTATCATCTCCTTCTTATTTGCTCTCTTCTTGGATCTCCAAGAGGGCTTTCCCTGTTGCTGAATTCTGGCTGACTTGCGCTCCATTTTGGGGTTTAGGGTTTTGAGAAGAGAATGCGATTGAGAGGAACAGAGAGAGAGAGAGAGAGTAGAGTCGTAGAGAATTGAGAGAGAATGAGAAGAAAAAGCCCTGACTTTCAGCTTAATTAGGTTGAAAAGGATGAGTTATAAAAGGACTCTGCTATATCAACATGCAAAATAGGATCTTGAAAAATATTTTTTGGATATTTTAGAAAATTCTCCGAGTAATTCAAATATTATACAGTTATCTAAAAAGATATGATATAATATTTGATGATCCATTTTTTTTAAAAAAAAAATTACAGATATTATCAAGACCTGGAGAACAATCTGAAGGCCTTGAGATTTTCTGCAGTTTGAGAAACTTCAAAGCTTTGAGCTATACTTTCAAGGCTTCTGAAAGTATAATCTCAAGGCTTTGAGATTTCAGAACATAAATACATATAAGTACTAATACTCCCCCTAAACCAATGCATCCTTGTTTAACATCCCCAATTCAAGCCTTAGAGATGAAAACCTATCATCTGGCAAAGGTTTAGTGAAAATATCAGCAATCTGCATTGAAGTAGAGATAATGTTTAAAACAACATCACCTTGTTCTGCATGATCTCTAAGGAAGTGATGTCTCACATCTATGTGCTTGGTCCTTGAGTGCTGAACTGGATTCTTAGAGATTGAAAGCACTTGTGTTGTCACAATGAATAGGCACATTTATGAAATTATAGCCAAGATCTCTAAGTTGCTGAGCAATCCATAACACTTGTGAACAGCAAGCACCAGCTTCAATATATTCAGCTTCTTTAGTTGATAATGCCATAGAATTTTGCTTTTTGGAATGCCAACTGATCAATGAAGATCCAAGAAGTTGACAGCATCCAGAAGTACTTTTCCTGTCTACTTTATATCCTTTAAAATCTACATCTGAATAGCCACTCAACATAAAATTAGATCTTATTGGATACCAAAGCCCTAAGTCTCTGGTTCCATTCAAATATCTAAAAATTCTTTTGACTGCAGTTAAATGACTTTCCTTAGGATCTGCTTGAAATCTAGCACACATACAGACACTGAACATAATATCAGGTCTGCTAGCAGTTAAATACAATAGTGATCCAAACATACCTCTGTATTCCTTTTGATTCACACTCTTACCATTTGAATCTTTGTCTAAAGAGAGTGATGAACTCATAGGGGTCTTAAGCAACTTGGACTGTGACATATTGTACTTATTCAATAAGTCCTTGGTATACTTTCCTTGATGCACAAAAGATCCTTTCTTCATTTGTAAGATATGAAGTCCAAGAAAGAAATTCAGTTCACCCATTAGGCTCATCTCAAACTCCCTGCACGTCAGACTAGGAAACTCTTTTGAAAGAGCATCATTAGTAGCACCAAATAAAATATCATCTACATAAATCTGAACTACTAACAAATCACTTTAATGGTGTTTAATGAAAAAAGTTTTGTCAACTAAGCCTCTTTTGAAATTGTTTTCAAGTATAAATTTTGAAAGTCTGTCATACCAAGCCCTTGGAGCTTGTTTTAAACCATAAAGAGCTTTATCCAGTTTATAAACATGATCAGGAAAATTTTCATCTTCAAAACCAGGAGGTTGTGCTACAAAAACATCTTCTTGTAAATATCCATTCAGAAAAGCACATTTAACATCCATTTGATAAAGCTTTATGTGATTGTGAGATGCAAATGCAAGAAGTATTCTAATAGCTTCTAACCTGGCAACACGAGCAAAAGTCTCCTCATAATCTATAACTTCTTCCTGATTATATCCTTGACCTACCAGTCTGGCTTTATTTCTTACCACTTGCCATTCTCATCAAGCTTGTTTCTGAATACCCATGTTGTTCCAATAGCTTATTTCTCTTTAGGTCTGGGGACCAGATTCCAAACTTTGTTCCTTTCAAACTCATTCAGCTCACTCTGCATTGCAATGATCCATTCTGCATCTTCTAGTGCTTCCCATGTATTCTTAGGATACAAAGCACACAAGTTCTTCAACTGTCCTCTTGTCTAAGTTCCAGTTGATGGATCTGATATAATGTTATCAGCTGGATGGTCTGCAAGGTACTTAAACTTGCTTCTTGGTACCCAGGAGTATTCTCCTTCAAGGCTTTGAGTCCTTGAAACACTAGAGGGAGCATCATAGAAAGTTTCAGCTTCTGTCTCAAGGCTTTGAGATTTTGGTTCAGCAGGAGGTTCAAGGCCTTGAGATTCTGCTGATTGATTCTGCACATTAGTTTTGCCTTTATCTTCTTTCACAGCATCATCATCAGATTCATGCTTGTTCAAATCTAGGTCTGCAAAACTTTCACTCAGAGAATCCTTAGTACTTTCATCAAAAATTACATGGAATGCTCTCTTCCACAATCTTGGTTTTTCTATTAGAAACTCTATAGGCTTTGCTAGTTTGAGAATATCCAAGAAATACACCTTCATCACTTCTAACATCAAACTTACCAAGATTGTCTCTACCATTATTATGCACAAAACAGATACAACCAAAGGGTTTGAAATAAGACACGGTAGGCTTTCTACCTTTAAATAGTTCATAGGGGGTCTTTTTCAAAATAGGTCTAATCAAGCTTCTATTCAGCACATAATTGGCACTGTTAACAGCTTCTGCCCATAAAAACTTTGGCAAATTACTTCCAAGATGCATGGTTCTGGACATATCCTCAAGTGTCCTATACTTCCTTTCAAGTACTCAATTTTGCTGTGGAGTTCTAGGTGCAGAAAATTTGTGTGAAATGCCATGCTTTGCACAAAACAAATCAAAGTCAAGTTGATCAAACTCCCTACCATGATCACTTCTAATTGATGCAACAGGTAAATTTTTCAAAGTTTGAAGCTCTTTGCACAGTCTAGAAAATTCAGATAAAGCTTCAGTTTTATCTCTAATAAACATCACCCAAGTAAATCTAGAAAAATCATCAATTATAACAAGCATATACCTCTTACCTTTTGGGGTCTGAACTCTCATAGGACCACATAAGTCCATATGAAGAAATTCTAAGGGTCTAGAAGTACTTACAAAGTTCTTTGGCTTGAATGAGCTTCTTGTTTGTTTACCTTGTACACATGCCTTACAAACCTCATCATCTGAAAATTTCTGTGATGGTAAACCTCTTACCAAGTCTTTTGAGATGATTTTATTCAAGGTATGTATACTAATATGCCCAAGCTTTTTGTGCTAAAGCTTTGAATCTTCCTTCAAGGCCTTGAGGCATTTTAGCTTGTCACCTGAAACACTGTTAGTATTCATAGCATATAGATTATATGATCTAGGAGCAGTGAGTATGCAATCACTAGATTTCTCATCTTGCACCACACATTTCTCCTTGTCAAATATAGCCTTATAACCTTTATCACATAACTGAGAGGTACTAAGCAAATTATACTTAAGTCCGTCTACCAGATAAACATCAGATATAGAATTTGTAGAACCATTACCAATACTACCTATACCAATGATATTGCATTTTGCTTTGTCACCAAGTGCGATTGTTCCTCCAAATTTTTTTGTAAGTTCAGTGAAGAGAGACTTCTTTCCACTCATATGTCTGGAACATCCACTGTCTAATATCCATTTCTGATCTTTCATGGCCTTGGTGACATCCTACAAAAACAAATCATTGCCTCAACAGGCTGTTAGACCAAGTGCAGAACTTTGAGTCATACTCAGAATCAGCCATATTTGGTGGCCTAATTCCTTTTGGAACCCAAATCTGCCTAACCTGTCCCTTAAGCTGATAAGGATAAGTATTCCTCATAATAAGAGGTTCTGATCTTCTGAAGGGACAAGTTAATCTGACATGACCAATTTTTCCACAGTAATGACATTTTGGAGAATGTCTGCTACCAGATTGGACAAAAGTAGTTTGTCCTTTCTTTGGAAAATTTGGATTATAGCCAATCTCACTTTTATGCATTGATTTCAGACTTCCTCCAAGAATGAGATTCAGATTATGTTCTGAGCCTGTAAACCTAGCTAGGACCTTTTTGGACTCTTGAAGTTTCTAAGTCAAAGAACAGATATGTTGTTCTAAATTCTCAGAATGAGTCTTTCGATCAGCATATCTTTCAGTCAAAAGAGTGTTTTGATCAACAACCTCTTTAATTTGTGCCTTCAAGGCTTTGAACCTGCTGTCCAAGGCCTTGAAGTCCTTTTCAAGCTGTCTTAGAAACTTCAACAGTTTTGTTTGAAAAGACTAGTCCAGGTTTTCTTTTACCTTCTCATGAATCTTAATCTTTAAAGCAGAAATCTCATTTCTATAACTTTCCTCATTTAAAAACATACTTTTGAGAATTTCAGGAAGTACATCAGAAGGACTAGCAAGTAAATTTTTTACCATATCTTCAATATGTCTGTCTGATGAATTTTGCTCATCATGCTTTGACATGAAGCATAAGTTTGCTTGCTCTTCTTCTGTGTCTGAGTCACTTGATGAATCAGAATCACTCCAAGAAGCCATCATGGCTTTCTTCCTTCAGTTGTCACTGTCTTTCTTCTGAAAGTTCCTGTTCTTCTTCTTTTGTGGACAGTCCCTTACTAAATGATCTGCATCACCACACTCAAAACAATTCATTACTTTAGTTTTGTGTGACTGTGATGAAGATTTACCTTTGTAGTCCTTGTTGCCTGAGGGTCTTGATATCTCTCTGTTGTAATCCCTGTTACCAGAGTTTCTTTTCTTTTTTGAGAATCCTGGCCAAGGCCTTGGAGATCAATGCTAAAGCCTCTTCATCATCAGGCTCATCCTCAGTCTCAAGGCTTTGAGACTTTTCACTGTCTCTTGCCTTAAGTGCTAGGTTCCTGATGTTTTCACTCAAATCACCTTCCACATCCTTCATAGACATTTCATGAGTGAGCAGCTTTCCTTGTAGATCATCTAGCTGAAGAAGACTTAAGTCCTGAGCTTCCTCAATGGCTGTTGTCTTTGGCTCCCACTTGGCTTTTGGCAAGCTTCTCAGAATCTTTCTGACCTTCTCTTCATTTGAGAACTTCTTTCCTAATGACTCCAGATTGTTCACCACATCAGTGAATCTTTCAAAAATTTCCTTGATGGTCTCATCTGAGTTCATCTTGAACAACTCATATTGCCTCAGAAGTATGTTAATTTTGGTTTGTTTAACCTGGCTAGTTCCTTGATATGTCACCACCAGTTTATCCCATACTTCTTTACCACTCTTGCAATTTGACACTCTGTTGAACTCATCTGCATTAAGAGCACATTATAACAGATTCATAGCCTTGTAATTTTTTGATACCTTTTCCAGTTCAGTAAATGAAAGATTTTCCTCAGACTTGATACATCTAACTCCATCAATTGTAGTGTAGTATTCATGAGGACCATTCTGAACTATTGACCATAGTTCCATGTCTTGATCTATGATGAACATCTTCATCAATGCCTTCCAGTGCATGAAGTTATCACCACAGAACAATGGAGGTCTCTTGGCTGCCCTTCCTTGTGAGAATCCACCATCTCCTACATTACTCATAGTCACCAGATTGTTAGATCTAAAACAGTGACACAAGCTATGATACCAATTGATAGTGTGTAATGTAGACTAAATACAGGACCTAAATACTCTAGAAGGGGGGGGGGGGGTTAAATAGAGTATGGAAACTTTTTGCAGAACTCAAAGTTTAACAGAATAACTTTGTGTGAAACTCAAATCTCAAGGCCTTGAGATTTTAGTTAACTGTCTGAAACTTTCAAAGGAAAAATAGAAAGCTTCAAGGCCTTGAACTGTAAACAATTCTAAACAGCTTTTGAACCCCAGTTTGATTTGAGTTGTGTGCAGCAGATAATAATCAAACTGTAAAGTAAAGAACACAAAGCAATTTACAGAGTTCAGTCCCAATGGACCTAATCTCTTCCTGAGGGATCAAATCCCACCAGGATTGGGCAAAAACTTCTTATTACTCACACAGAAACAGCCCTAGATCTTCAAGCCTAAGTGATTTCCCTTACACCTATACAGCTTGTGGTTCCAAACCTATCTAGTTCCAGCTACTAACTGTTGAGCTAACAAGAACCTCTTGTTGTTCACTTGAAAAACCAACCACTAGGTTAAGTGAGGTTTATGATAATCTAAAGATACACAGATTGAAGTAAAAATGAAGAACACAGTAGAAAGATGAGCTGTTGAAGCCTGGATGTGTTCTTCTGGAAAACTTGATTGATTTGATCTTCTGGAATCTGGAATGAAGCTTGAATGATTGTGTGTTTGAATGACTTATTTCCCACGAACTTGTCACACCTATCTGAGTATTCTGCAAGCCTCTTTATCTTCAAAATTCAAACCAGTCTCTTTTATCCACAGCTGCAACTGATTGAGAGATTTTAGGATCTCAATCCCCTATAAATCCTATTTCTGTGTTGAACTGAAATTCAAACAGCTCTAAGTGGATATCCGTTGGAGCTTTTTGAGATTGCTCCTGCACGTTTAACAACCCTGCAACAGAATTGAAACACAGCAACAACAAAATCCAGAAAGATGACAGTGCTATGACTGTTTGGTTATCCAGTTTCTGATAAAACTGTTTAACAGTTTAGAACAATAACCTGTGTAACTTCTAAAACATATGAATCATGAAAAACAAGTTTTATACACTTAGAAGTGAGTATGTAATCACAATACTAAGAATCACAACCTGCAAGAAAGAATCAACTTAGTTATGTAAAAACTGTTAGCAGCTCAAGGCACATTTCAAGGCCTTGGAGCTCTGAACCTTCTTCACAGATATTCAAAGTTAAACACAAATAACTTTGATTCTTCCTGTTCTGATCATCTGCAATTGTGTTAGATATATAAATGGTGTAATCCATAAGTATACGCAGTAAATCCCTGATCTGTATAATCAGATATCCAATCTGCAACACATAACTGTCAGAACATATAGCAGAATAGAGTAACTCTTAAGGCTTTGAAGTTCAGTCAATATGTCAAGGCCCAGGAGTATCTGAGATGCTTTGCTGCTTATGTCTTAGTCTTTGTCTTTCATCACTCAAAACAATTACCAACCAAAACACATTCAAGGGTCTTTGACTCAACAATTCCTTTCAAACTCATTGAGTTCACTTTGCATAGCAATGATTCAGTCTGCTTCTTGTAAAGCTTCCTTCACAGTTTTTGGTTCTAGAAGAGAAATTAAAGAATTAAAAGCACATAAGTTCTTCAATTGTGATCTAGTTTGTGTACCAGTGGTTGGATCTGATATGATATTATCAACTGGATGAGATGAGAGATATTTGAATCTCTTTCTTGGAGACCATGGTTCAGGTTCTCTATAGATCTTTTCTGGTCTTGAAGTAGTGGATTTGTCACTTGAATCCTTCTGATCATCTTGTTCAAGGCTTTGAGCTTTATTTTCAAGGCATTGAGAACCATTTTCAAGGTCTTAAAAATGTCTTCTGTTTCTTCTGAGCCTTTCTTGAATCCAAGTGGATTCTCAGTCTCTTCCTCTGATTCATGCTTGTTCAAATTCAAATCTGCAAAACTTTCACTCAAAGAATCATCATAGTTTTCATCAAAAATAACATGAATGTTCTCTTCAACAAGTTTGGTTCTTTTATTGTAAACTCTATAAGCTTTGCTATTCAGAGAGTAACCAAGAAATATACCTTCATCACTTCTTGTATCAAACTTACCCCCATTGTTATGGATCAAACAAGCACGTCCAAAGGGTCTGAAGTAAGAGATGTTTGGCTTCCTCCCTTTGAATAGTTCATAGGGGGTATTCTGTAGAAAAGTTCTGATCAAGCACCTGTTCAAAATATAATTTGTTGTATTCACCGCTTCTGCCCAATAATGTTTTGGCAACTTGTTCTCAAGAAGCATTGTCCTTGACATATCTTCAAGAGTCCTGTTCTTTCTTTCAACAACACCATTCTGTTAAGGAGTTCTTGGAGCAGAAAAGTTGTGAGAAATACCATGCTTATCACAGGATAAATCAAACTCTAACAGATCAAATTCTCTACAATGATCACTTCTGATTGAAGCTACAGGTCGGTTTTTCAAGTTTTGAAGTTCTCTGCAAAGCTTTGAAAATTCAGAGAGTCCTTCAGATTTTTCTTTGAGAAACATAACCCAAGTGTATCTAGAAAAATCATATACAACAACTAGCATATACCTATTACCTTTTGGAGTAGGAGTCCTCATAGGACCACGGAGATCCATATGAAGTAATTCAATTGGTCTAGTTGTACTTACAAACTTCTTGGCTTGAAGGAGCTTCTGGTCTTCTTTCCTTATGCACATGCTTTGCATAACTCATTTTCTTTCAACTTGGTGGATGGAAATACTCTTACCAAGTCCTTGGAAATTAACTTGTTCAAAGTTTGCAAACTGATATGACCAAGTTTTCTATGTCAAAGCTTTGAATCCTCTTTCAAGGCTTTGAGACACTTCAAACATTCACCTGCAACTTTGTTAGTCTGAAAGTATAAACATTGTTTGATCTAGAGGATGTGAGAATGAAATCTCCTTATTTATCATTTTGCACCACACACTTCTCTTTATCAAAGATAACTTTGTTTCCATTATCACAAAGCTGAGATACACTAAGTAAATTAGAATTCAAACCTTCAACCAGATAAACATCAGAAATAGAGTTTTCAGAATTTCTACCAACTTTTCCAATTCCAAGAATATTGCATTTTCCTTTGTCACCAAGTGTTATTGAACCTTCTGATTGCTCCTTTAATTCTGAGAATAGAGATATATTTCCATTCATGTGTCTTGAGCAACCACTGTCCATGAACCACTTATGTTCTTTGGTGAAAACCTCAATCTTCTTTTCAGAAAATTCATCATGCTTGGCCATGAAGCATAGATTGGCATGTTCTTCTTTAGATTCAGTTTCACTAGAGCTATCTGAATCACTCCATGAAGCTATCATGGCTTTCTTTCTTCTGTCATGATCTTTATTCTGAAAGTTCTTGCTCATTTTGTGTGGACAGTCTCTTATCAAGTGTCCTGCATCACCACACTCAAAGCAGTTCATAACTTTTGATTTGTTCTGTGAAGAGGACTTACCTTTGTAATCCTTGCTGCTGGATGATCTATGCATTTCTCTATTGAAATCTTTGTTTCCAGAGTTTCTCTTCATTTTGAGAATCCTTGTCAAGGCTTTGGAAATTAAGGCAATTGGATCTTCATCATCACCATCCTCAATTTCAAGGCTTTGAATTCTCTCATTCTCTTTTGCTTTGAGAGATAAATTTTTGACACCTTCTGAGAGTTCTCCATCAACTTCATTCATAGATATCTCATGTGTCAGGAGTTTCCCTTGTAGGTCATCAAGTTGTAGAGTTGAGAGATTTTGAGCTTCTTCATTAGCTGTGGTTTTTGGTTCCCATTTTGCCTTTGGAAGACTTCTGAGAATCTTCCTCACCTTTTTTTCATTGAAAAAGTATTTTCCCAGTGAGTCAAGGTTGTTAACAATATCAGTGAATCTCTTGAACATAACTCTGATGGACTCATCTGCATTCATCTTGAACAACTCATATTTTCTGATATACATGTAGATCTTGGTCTGCTTGACTTGACTGGTTCCTTCAAAGGTAACCACAAGTTTATCCCATATTTCTTTAGCAGTTGTGCGTCCAGAGATCTTGTTGAATTCATCTGTACTCAAAGTACAATACAAAATGTTAATAGCCTTGTAGTTCTTTGAAAATTGATCTAATTCAGAAGAGGAGAGCGAGTCTTCTGTTTTGGGAGTTCTGATCTCATCTTTCTCTGTGTAGAAATTATGAGGTCCATTTTGGATAATGGTCCAAAGCTCTAGCTCTAGAGCTTTCCAGCGAGAAAAATTTTCTCCACAGAATAGAGGAGGTCTGTTAGCAGCTCTTCCTTGTGAGAAACCACCATCACCTGCAGTACTCATGATCACCAGATGATTAAATCTTATATAGTGATACAAGCTCTGATACCAATTGAAAGTGTAAGTATGCAGTAGTATAAGCAGCTAAGATACTCTAGAAGGGGGGGTTGAATAGAATATGCAAACGTTTTGTAAAACTTGCTAGGAAGATGAAAAAATTGTGCAAACAATGAATTTCAAGGTCTTCAACACAAGTTCAAGCCTTTGAAGAGATGCAGAAAGACTATAGCAAGTATGTCTTTTTCAAGGCCTTGAAAACAAGTTCAAACCCTTGAAAACATAAACAGTTTTTGTATGCTGCATAAGTAAATGAACTGAAAATGCACAAGACAAGTGATTTATAGAGTTCAGTCTACTTGGACCTACGTCTCTACCTCAGGGATTAGATAACTGCTGGATTTTCAACTCAATTCTTATTAATCAAAAGCTAAGCCCTAGAACTCAAGATCCTCCTCGTAGTCCTCTGCTATCCTCAAGATTGGTTTCGTCATTTCTGTCCGGCATTTCTCCGAGAAGTTCATCTCGTCGAAGAATCTGCTGAAGCCGTGCGACCCTTTCATCCGGTCAGCACGTTCATCCTCCGTGTCTACGCTGTAGTCCTCATCCTCGTGGACTTCGGCAATGATGGGTAGGCCATCGTCTGCGACCTCTTCCAGATCTACAATCGAGATCATGGCGACCTCTCTACCCTTGGAGTCTTTCTCCGCATGGGCAGGACGTGGATTGTTGCGCACATCCTTCCTGTGATCGCTGACGATCAGCTCGCCGTTCTTCATCTTCTGATTGAATACAATCCTGAGCTTCTTACATTCCGCTGTGGGATGCATGACCTTGCCGTGGTATTCGCACCACTTCGGGTCCCTCACCATCTCCTTGGAGGGTACCTTCTCGAGTGGCGGTAGGACACCGTCCTTGCGCCATTGCCTGGAGAGGTCGCTTGCCTCCTCCACCGAACATGGCAGAGGTGGTACGTCGAAGTTCACAACCTTCGCCTGCTTCTGGGGTGAAACTGTATTGACCTCAGCTTCGCGTCCCCTCTTGTAACTGAATCTCCCGATCTTGTAGGTAGTACCGCTCGAAGATCGTTCCGGGGCGTTCTTCTTTTTCTGTCTCTCCACTATAGGCTCGATGTTCTTCGTGCACTCGATGAGCTTTGAAAACGTAGGTGTTTGCAGGTTGATGAGCATACCTTTGTATTCATCTCGCATGCACTGCAGGCATATCTCTACAAGCCGGCTTTAGAGCATTGGATCTTTGCATTCCAAGGACTTCGCCCTGAATTTCTTGATGAAAGTGATCCGTCCTCCTCGCGCTTCTGATACATCCGCGAGAGGTGGATCATTGTCACCTTTTCTTCCATCTGGAAGAACTTGGTATAGAACTTCTGGACCATGTCGTCCCAAGTTTTTACGGATCCGGCCTCCAACGTTCTGTACCACTTGTACGCTACGTTCCCCAAGGACTTTGGGAACTCTCGCATTAGCAATTTGGGATCAGCCTTGTATGGCCCCATGACATCAATGAAACGCATGACATGCTCATGGGCGTTCCCGTTGACATCCTCGAACTTGTCCCATTTAGGAGCCTTATACCCCACCGGGTTAGGCATGAGATAGATCTCCCGCGGGATGGGTGGATCGTTGTCTAGCTTCGGGATGATGGTATCCGCGAATGATTGGTGAGCCAGAACAGTGTCCATGCGCTTCTGCAGAGACGTCATGCATTCTGGAATGCTTCCCTCGGTAGCAGAAGGAGGGGTTGCCGCAGGTGGAGGCGACACATACGCCGCCGAAGGATTGGGGACATATTGGCTGCTCGCGTTGCCCCAGATCGCCGTTGGCGGAGGCAAGGGATACTGCGATGCCAAATTAGGTACCAAAGCCGGAGTCCGAGGAGTATGAGCAGTGAGAGGCAACATCTGAGCCGTTGACCCCTGAATTGAAGGCAGCTGCGTAGTCGCCGGTGGAGTCTGCAGATTAGGGTTGGGAGGTGTGGTTGACACTCCTAGCCCTGGAGCGGTAGGGGCTTCTCCTCCTTGAGAGACGGCAGTGGCTGGTGAAGGGTTTGGCGCAAGGGTGCCCAGAACGGCCAGGATCCGTTCTAGCTGCGCAGACTGAGCCTTGAGAGCTTTCGCCTGACTTTGGACAGTGGCGTCCAAGGATTCTAGCGTCGGTGCCTCGCCGGGGGTCGTAGGAGTACGGCGGGTCACCTCTCCCGAGGCAGCTTCGGTGGAAGGCGATCTGTTGCTGATATCATCCTCCTGAGACATGGTTGCTTTTGTTGGTAAGTTCACGTCGGGTTCACCAAAATGTGCACAAGAGATTCCGACGGGGAGACCTCCGTGTACACCGTATGCAGAGGATCAGAGATGGCACGGGAAGAGTTGGGTTGTGTGTAGGGAGAGAGTAAGGCAGTAGTAATTTCTGAGAGAGAGACAGAGGTTTGGCAGAGCTTCCGCGTATGGCAAGTGTGTTCTCCTTTGTATGGAAAGGTTAACGTCCTATATATAGCAGGGAACGTGACCGTTGCAGTGTGGTTAATGCACCCATTAATGGCGGCTTAATTAGCTTAACCACAACGGCACGTTCGTCCTCATATATAGGGACCGTTACAGCACGTTATGCGCGAATACCGGAACCGTTACGAGGTTGACCGGGTTTGACCGGATTGACCGGGTTTATGGAGCTCGTGCCATAAATCTCTCAAAGCAGTTACTAAAGGTCGCGCGCGGGCTTGGCTCGCACGCGACAGGGCTTACTCTAGCCTCCAAACCACTAAGTCCCTACAAGTCCCGTGCAGTGGTATGCGAGGGCTCTGTCTCGCAGCCTCCACATGGATCAGCTCGGCTGGTGATCCAGTGTGTGTGGAGCACAATATGGTGTGCTGGATGGTTGTCACGTGGCCAAGATCTGTCAGCTCAGAAAGCACTATCTACACCCACCTTCAAAGAAGATGTGGAAGGGGAAAGAAGTCCAAGAATAGCTAGAAGCTGGGTCTGAATATGAGTTTGCAACAGAAGAAGTGGTGAAAACCAAGGAACAGGGGAGTAAAGATCAGGGAGATCAATCTAATAAGAAGAAAAATAAGAAGGTTGCTGAAGATAAAGGTGAGAAGAAGAGTGTTTCATCTCAAGAGAAAAAGAAGCCAGAGGATAAAAAGGTTGATCCTCCATCTGAGAAGAAGAGGGTTAAACACAGTGCAATAAAAACCAAGAAAGCTTATGGTTTTGGTAAGCATCTTTTACCTGAGTCTTGGTTTATTAATTCTAAAGTTAAGGTTGTGTGGATGGATGGATATGCATCATAAAAAATTGCCTACTGTAGTCTTATAAGTACTGATTTATTGGAGAAACTGGATATAGTCAACATTAGGAAATTAAGAGAGTCTTATGTTGGGAAGTTGTTGAATCCATCTTCTGAGGCATATTCTAGGTTAACTAGGCTTTTCTAATTTAATTTGGCTGAAGAATTGGATTATAGTGAAAACTTTATCTTAACCTCTAAGGTTGCTGGATTGACATGAAGCTAGACCATTGGGTTTTTTCCAAAGTCTTGTGAGTGCCTAGGAAATACAAGGTTAGTGAGCATCCAAATAGGAGAGAATGTTTGGATTTAGCCAAATCCATGTTTTTCCTGGAAGGAACCCCTCCTGGATTCAAACATTTAACACATTTTCTGTTTAATTGTGAAGCCAAAATCCTGTTCTCCATAATCATGAGATGTGTAGTTCCCATGGATCATTCCAAAGAGTTGGTGAGATACAGGGTTTTAATACTTATGTTTTTGATATGTGAAGGGTTTGAGGTTAATTTGCCTACTGTTGTATGGAACATTTGATGTGTAGTTCCCATGGATCATTCCACATACTTTTGTCGATTTTTGAGGACTAGGAATCATTCTCTTCCCTATGCCAATGTGCTTGCATTGTTTTTAAG
This sequence comes from Linanthus parryae, assembly GCA_023055425.1. Classification (NCBI taxonomy): domain Eukaryota; kingdom Viridiplantae; phylum Streptophyta; class Magnoliopsida; order Ericales; family Polemoniaceae; genus Linanthus; species Linanthus parryae. The sequence goes on from JALGPY010000027.1 coordinate 4,348,191, forward strand.
CACTTTGGAGTACTATTGGAGGATGAGGAGAAAATCACAACATGTTTTGGGTTGGTGGATGAGGCATCTTTTCGAAGGATTGGGATATTTCAGACTGCTAAAGGTCAATGGAAGTTCTATTCTGAGTTGACTACTAAAGAGTTGAAATAGAAAGAATTCATCAAACCTATAGCAGCTACAACACCTAAGGTACCTGGTAGATAAGACTTATCACAGATTCTTGACAAGGTTGAAGTCTTCGAAGATGGCATTGAAGATCTTAGACAAGGACTATTTGATTTGTCAACTAACTTTGTGAAGTTCAAGGGTTTGATGGATGGTAAAATGGATGTGACTATCAAAGGCTTGAATTTAGGTAAGATACCATCTTCAGAAAGCAGAGACACCGGTATTGATTCAGAATAGATCATTGGGGACGGTTTGAAGAAACAGGAGAAGAAAAAGAAGGTTCTAATTGTTCTTGCTTATAAAGATATGTTTGAGCAATCTGATGAGGAAGCTGGTGGTGAGGAAACAGTTGAAGAATATGCTGGGAAAGAGGCTGCTCAAGTTGATGACGTTATTGCTGAAGTGATGGTTGTTCAAGCTGAGAATGTGGAAGTACAAGGTGAAGAGGTTGATGAACAGGTTGAACATTGGAAGAGCAAGCTGAAGCTGTATAAGAGTCAGATGCTGAAACAGCTGAGGAAGAGCAATTAGAGGCTGAGGACAAAGGCAAGGGAAAAGCTCAGAGTGGGAAGAAGTCTGCAAAGAAACGTGTTGGAGCTGGAACTTCAAAGCCTTGAAGCCCATTCTTTCCATTCTTTTAATATTTTATTCTAAGTCCCGAAGTTTATTTGTTTTCATTAATAAAAACCCTCTGAACATGATTCTACATTGCTTCTACTCTTTTGATGAAAGTCAAAAGGACGGAGAAGATTATCTGCTTATGTGCTAGTTTTTTTAGTTTTCTGGTTATGTTATAATCTTGGATGGATACTGTAGGATGTTGGTTTTTGTTCTTATTCTATGCAACTATTTTGTTTTTATGATCTCGTGTGCTGTGATTTTATATTGTCTAGTCTTACTACTGTTTTGAGTTGCAGAAAATCCAGAAAATCTTGTATAACAATAATATTTGTTTTTTCTTTCATCAAGGGGGAGATTGATAGATCAGAAGCTCTTGAGTGTTGAGTGAGTTCATAAACTTAGGGGGAGCTTTTGTTCCTTGATGATGAAGGCCAGAATCAGAAGTTGAGAAACAACACTAAGTATCAAAGCTTCAATATTTTGAGATAATGTAGTGTTCATATGATTATATTGTGCTTATTTGTTTTTGTGTTTATAGGCTTATTGAATTTGATTGGAGAATGAGTTTATCATTCACTAATGTATTCTGAAAATATTGTCTTGTTTTGGATTGTATAACACAGATTGCAGGCTTGAGCATCAAGGCTCACACTTGTGAACTAGCAGTCAAAGCTCAAAAGCTTTGAGGTTTTCTGATGACTATATACTGCTAAGTTCACCTAACTAATCTGTGTATGCAAGATGGATTAGTTGCATTCAAAACTGAATATTGAGTTATTCAAAACTGAATATTCACAGTAATATCTGCTCAGTTGGTTATAGAAACTGAATATAACCTAAGGCAAAATTAGCACTGTTTTTCGTGAACTGTCTGGTTGTTATAGATCAGATCATGTTGCTATTTTGTCTAGATGTTGTTTGATCTTTGTTGCTGAGTATGTGCATGTTAGTTAGCCGTTCCAACGTTCATAAACCCAGTTAGATATCCAAGCATAGCTGTTAAAAGAAGCATATTAGGGGAGAGGATTTATTGGAATTCAGTTCCTAAAATCTCTCAGAATTCTTGCAGATTGTTGATAAAAGATTAGAGTTTGAATTTCAAACAAGAAGAGACACTGAGAGAGGCAGATCAACGTGGGAATTGAAGAGAGTTACAAACAAGACAGATCAAGACACAGAACTTTCATACAATCAGGCCAATTAACACTGCAAGAGGAGAAGGTCATTCATCAAATCAGAAGAACTCTTCCAAGCTTCATCATCTTATCTTTTCTGAGTTCTTCTACTTGTACTCGTTCTATCACATTAAAACCGCACAAAACTTAGTAGTTTAGTTGTTCAAGTGAACAACAAGAGGTTCTTATTCTCTCAACAGGTTGTAGCTGGTAACTAGAAATGTTGGGAACCAAAAGATGTATAAGTGTAAGGTAGCTCACTTAGGCTTGAGATCTAGGGCTAAATCTGGGTGATTAATAAGAAGGTGTGATGAAATCCAAGAGGGATCAGATCCCTCAGGCAGAGACTAGGTCTAATTATGAGTGAACTCTGTAAAAATCCCTGTGTTCCTGCTATTTATTTTTTTGCTTTTGATTCCAATTAAAAACAAGCAGCTCCAAAGATTTGGAGTATTTCCAATCTCAAATATTTGAAGCTTCTGTGAGTGGACGTTATATCTCCTGCTTCTCAAATTTTTTCCAAATCTTTGAGATATCAACTGCACAACTGCTTTATTTTTTAAAAAGCTGGTTTTGAGCAAAAGTTTCCATACTCTATTCACCCCCCCCCCTCTAGAGTATAAGATCCTGTTATTATACTTACGTTACATACTTTCAATTGGTATCAGAGCTTGGGTCACTGTAAGGATCTAACCATCTTGTGACAATGAGTAATGTAGGTGATGGACGATTCTCAGAGGAAAGAGCAGCCAATAGACCTCCACTGTTCTGTGGTGATAACTTTGTACATTGGAAGGCTCTGATGAAAATGTTCATCATATACCTAGACATGGAACTATGGTCTATTGCTGTTAATAGTCCCAACTTGTTCTATACTACCTCTGATGGAATCAGGACTGCCAAACCTGAAGACGAGGAATACATGAATGAGATTGATACTTTGAAAGTGAAGGTTCATGAGCAAGCAAATGAGAATTAAGATTTAATTTTTCATAAAAAGTGTCTTGAAGCAATTAAGTTGAAAATTGATAGTGACTTCAAAGCCTTTGACAGTAGATTCAAAGCTTTGAAATCACAAATCAAAGAAGTTGTTAATCAAAACTCTCTTTTAACTTACATGTATGTTAATCTAAAGAATCATTCGGATGATTTAGAAAAACAGAAAACTTCATTGACTGAGAAGCTTCAAGAATCTAAGAAGATCTTATCAACCTTTGCTGGCTCAGAACACAAACTAAATCTCATGCTTGGAGGAAGTATGCATTCTGTTTACACAAGTGGAATTTGTTATAACCAAAATTTTCAAAAAGAAACCAAATCACATTTGTAAAATCAGGAAGCAGGAATTCTCTAAAGTGTCATTACTATGGTAAAATTGGACATGTGAAGTTAACTTGCCGCTTTAGAAGGACAAAACCTCACATTTTGAGGAATATCTATCCTTATCAGCTTAAGGGACAAGTGAGACAAATTTGAGTTCCAAAAGGATCAGACCACCTAACATGGTTGATTTTGAGTATGAATCCAAATTTTACACTTGATCTAATACCCGAAAAAAGAGGGTTGAACAAATTAATTGCTATGAAATTTAGGGACCATCACATTGCCTATGTCTAGAATTCTACAGTTAACACATTAAGCAACAAAGCACATCAGGGAAAGATGTCATGACCTGACCAGGGACTGATTAGGGTATATCTGATTGGGTCATTTACATTAAACCTACACACAGTTTGCACATTGGGACAAACATTCCACCCCCCCCCCCCACCACACACGCACACAATTCTAATTTATCAGTACAACCCCCTACAGTTTGCGCATTTTGGAGTTAAATAGCACTAGCTGGCTAAACTCCCTTTACAGTACTGATTCATTGTTATAAATTCATTACTATTTTAAACACAAATATTATATGAATATATCGGAATTAAAGTCATTACTATTTTAAATATAAATATGAAAATGGGTGCTAGTTTAGTTGTAGAGCTTTTAAAGCTCCTGCATGAGGTCCCGGCTTCGAACCCTAGTAAAAGATATTTTTTTCTCGAAAAACATAAATTTTATAACAATATGTTACGATAAAGTAATGAAGAATCATTCAACGAACAAGTGGTTACTTGAAGAGTTAATTGAACCTATAAGTTCAAAATTATTGTTTTCAGTTGTAATATGATGCACGGAAACTTCCAACTCTGGCTCATTAATTCCGACGGAACTCTTCAGAACTTTTCTGAAACGCCAGATGATAAAATTATGACGACCTTCCCCAGGTGCATTTCAAAAATTTGAAACTTCCCTGGTTTAAAATGTGACGTGTATGTCTTTTAATCTCTACTATTAAAAAGTTTGTAGTGTTTCTAACAAGATGTGTTTTTAATCTTGATTTGTTCCTTACACTTTGGCATTGACGAAAATACCCTTGAGCCTAACAAGTTACAACGTTTGTGCATAAATCCATCGCGTCTCTTCATCGCGAAAGAGAACTAGACCAGAAGCCCCCGCAGGGGTTCCAAAACGATTCATTCACACAACTAAAAACCAGACAGAATCTCCAAATCAACCACTACTGCATCAGGTGAAATCACAGAGCATATTCTTCCCCTGCTTCCTTCTCCAAATCGCTATTGCACCAGTTACGGCACGATCAAATTGCTGACAATATTAGGGCCGTGCTTTTTTTATCCGAACTACGCAGGGCCGTCCCTAGCATAAGGCCATTTTTGCCTTTGCCTAGGGCCCCACTTTGAGGGAGGGCCTCCTATTTGTGAGAATTTAATGGCTTCATTTTGTAATTTTAGTTTATTTTTAAAATCAATAATTTGCCATGTGTTTATGAAGCTAAACAATCTTTGATAGTTGATAAACTCTACCTAACAAAAAAGAATAAATCATGCAGTGTTTGATTTTTCACAACTACATTCATATGCTAAATAAAGTACAATTTATTTCCTCACAAAAGATGTTAGTAGTGTGGATATTCACAAAAAAGACTGGCTTAAGGGAAAAATCAAGTAAAAGCAAGAGGAAAAAAAAACTTCTTAAAGTGTTTTTCGGAGATGCTATGTATTCTATTACAGCTAAAAGATCTTAATATTCTTCAGCGAAAAAGGTATCTCGATTTTGAGTAACATTATACGATAACAAGACTATCATATTATACGTTTGATTATTAAGAGGGCCTCCAATTTTCCTTATGAAAGAGGCCCTCCAATTTTATATACGCCTTAGGCCCCTAGATATGTAGAGACGGGCCTGGAACTACGTACATCAGCGTTACAACTGGGGCTACCGCAATCAACTGTTTCATCATCGCGCTCTTATCCCTCAACAAGTATGTCTTCTTTGAGCTTGCTTCAATTATCAATTACAATCAATAATACTGCCCAACGTTTTGTCTTTTGTAATTTGCACATACAGAGGCCTGGAAAATCAAAATTCCGAACTTGCCTCTGATTTAGGGTCCATTGCATGTGCAACTGTCATAGGATTACTTTTCCGATCGTTGATTTTGTTATATGTGATTTCCCGATTACAATTCTCAATTGCCATATTTTCTTGCCAATTTAATTAAGTTTGACTGTTTGATGTTATGTACTTCACGATGAATTTCAGTTTCATGGTCACTGATGTGTTTACACTATTAACCATCTTTACATCTTGTGCATAACGTGTTTCAAATTTCTTAGTGAACAAATTTAGTCTCACTATGATACTTATATTTCTGCTTATAATGGGGGCAAGTGTTCGATTCTTGTGTATTGGTAGATAAATCACCCCTTTACCAGGATGCATTCATCACTACGATTACTCAGACATTAAAACCATTTACTAAGTTGATGTAGTCCCCCCCCCCCCCCCCCCCCCCCCCCCAACCAAACCAATTGAAAACGAGTTGTGGTCATAGTATCGTTTAAATTTAGCCTATTTCTACAACTGGTCACCTTTGAATAGCTTCCACATTCTATCCAAAATTTCCCTTGAAATGTCATTGAAGTAAAACAGTTATGAATACAGAAAACTTCACTCCCTCTTTCTAAATTGCCAAACAACTAGCAATTAAGAGCGTTAGTGGCATACTGGACTAGGATCACCATTAGTGGTGCGAATTCGGTTCGGTTCACCCGAGAACCAAACCGGAGAGAATTCCAACCGAAACAAAAGACCCGGAACCGAACCGAAGACCCGACTACCCGGACCGAACCGGATCCGTGGGATCTTGGGTTCCGGTTCGGTTTAATGGATTTTCGGAACCGGGAACCGACCCGGAACCGGAACCGGTGGAACCGGAACCGGAACCGGGCCGGAACCGACCCGAGAACCGAAGTAACGGCCGGATTTTTGAAATATATAGCCGTTAGTTTTTGACCGTTTGGGCAAACGGTCCAGTGACCGTTTGGGAATTATTATTTTTTTTTTCTTTTTTCACCTTCCCTCCCCTTCCTTCAACACCTATAAATACCCAACCCATACTACACTTTTTTCACACTTCCTCATCAAACTCTCTCAACACTTCTCACAATTCTTCACTCTAAAATCATCCTACACTTTTCAAAATTCATTCTCCAATCTCCATATTCCTCAATCCTCAATTCCAATTTCCACACACACTCTCAAAAATCAAATCACTCAAAAATCGTCATACACTCTCGTCTTCAATATTCGACAAGCAAGAACAACGCATCTTCCATATTCGGCAACGCATCTTCAATCTTCGACGTTTCGCTTCACCTCCAAGAATTATTCTTGGAGTTTGTAAGTTTTATTTTTTGTTGTTTGCTATTTGATTGTGTTATTATTTGTGCTTTATTTGTAAAACTTTATTTTTTTTGATCGAATTTCTATAAGAAAAAAATGGCTTCTTCTTCTCGTGTAAATGTTGATGACCAAAACAACCAATACTTACCCATAATCGACGACATTGATATTGATGATCAAATGGACATTTTATTTCCCGATGGTGCCGCTAATGCTTTTGACGGTATAGAGGAAAATGATCCGAATTTAGGTAGTAATAAAAGAACACGTAAGGTGGAAAAAACTAAAAAAAGCCCCGTTTGGGAACATATGGATAAATTACCCGATGGCTTAGACGCCAACGGTAGACAAAAATTTAGGGCTAAATGCAAACATTGTCAAAAAAGTTTTGTATTAGATATAACCGGTGGATTAGGATCACTTAGAAAACATTTACAAAATGTACACGGACTTTTGAAAGATACACCTGCCGTAGGCGACGCGATGCTCCAAACCCAACTAGGATTCGACGCACAAGGCAACGTAGTTACTTTTGTATACGATGAAAATAGAGCAATAAAAGCATTAACTCATTATATCACCGCCACCGAAAAACCTCTAAATATGACCGACGACAACGAGTGGGACACATTAGTACAAACCGCTTTTTGACCGGGTTATAAGCATATTAGTAGACACACTATTAGAAAAAATATAATAAAAACATATAGTGAGAGGAAAGCGGAAATTATGCAAACATTTTTAAATTCTAATTTCATAGTTGGTTGCACTTCGGATATGTGGACGGGTAGAAATAACAAAGGATATATTTGCGTCACCGCACACTACATTGACACTAATTGGAATTTACAAAAACGTGTTATTGCATTTCAAGAAGTTGCATATCCTCACAACGGTGTAAACATAGGAGAAGCCATAATCGATATTGTTGAAGAGTGGGGTATTGATCAACGAATTACATCAATTACTTTTGACAATGCATCGGCATGTGATAGTGCGATAGATCATATTCGAACTTTGATACAAACACCATTTCGCGAAGAAGTTGAACATGTTCGTTGTGTATGTCACATTATCAATTTAATTGTACAAGATGGTTTGAAAAAACTAGATGAGTATATTTCTCCTATTCGTGATGCTATTCTCTTTATTGCGTCTTCAAACAAAAGACAAAAACTTTTTGGGGATTATTGTGCTAAAATAGGCAAGAAAAAAAGAAGGTTTGGGGGAGATTGTAGGACTAGATGGAACTCCACTTATTTGATGTTGAAAAGGGTTGAAGGTTATGAGACCACAATCACACGTTTTTTGAATGAAAATGGCAATCCCGGATCCGTTTCACAAAATGATTGGAACGCCGCAAGTGTCTTAAGAGAGTTCCTTGAACCATTTTATGACGCAACTAATATTCTTTCGGGTGTTTATTATCCTACTACTAACAACGTTATTCCACAAGTAATGTTTTTAACGGCGGCTTTTAAAGAGTATAGGGAGAATGAAATTTTATACGAGGCAATTAACGACATGGAAGACAAATTTCTCAAATATTTTGAAACGATCCCTATGATTTTTTGTTTGTCAAGTATTTTGGACCCAAGACAAAAGGATGCTTCCCTAGGTTTTATGCTAAACCAAATTTCGGAAAACATGACTACCCAATATAGAGGTGTAGTGATATCACCAACTATTGAACAAGTTAAACAAGAACTTAATGTTATGTACGATAAATATCTTGCTAAATTTGGTGTTAGTGGTGGTCCTCAAAAATCATCGAGCGATCCGAAAGGTAAGGGCAAGGGTAAGAGTAAGTACGCTATTGGTTCTTTATTTAAGACTACACAAGCCACACCCACCGGGACTAGTTGCGTCTCGGAATTAACGTTGTTTCTCAACCAACATTATTTCATAAATGTATCGGAGAAAGACATAGAAAATTTTGATATACTTGATTGGTGGAAAACTTATGAAAGAACTTATCCAATTGTTTCTAAAATGGCACGTGATTTACTGACCCCTCCCGCTTCTACAGTCCCTTCCGAATCTACTTTTAGTGCAGGTAAACGAGTTTTGTCGGAGAAAAGATCGTGCCTAACCTCGGAGATATTGGAGGTACTCATATGCTCGAAGGATTAGAGCGACGCCAACAAACGCACACAAGACCTACACCCATTGGACGTTTTGGTCACCGAACTTTACCAAGATTTGGGAATAGACCCGGACACTCCCCTAGATGTAGACCAATTGCCAAAGACAAGGGGTTGAAAAATGAAGACTATTATTGGGTATTTTTGTTAATTTCAATAAGTTTGTATGTAAGCTAGAAAAAATGCAAATGATTGTTAGTTAAGTAGGTGTCAACCTAGTTGGGATGTACTTAAACTATAGTGATGCAATTTTTTCTAACATTTGATGTTTTAACTTTATATCAATAATAAAAGTTTACTTGGTTTTTTTCAATATTTGTCAAGTTTTGATGTTTTTTTTCAATATTTGTCAATTTTTGTCAAGCTTAAGTACATTACATTTGTACATTCAAAAAAAAAATATTATTAATTAATAACATTAATGGAACCCTAAGTCCCTAACCATAACCCTAATTTTATTAATGAACCCTAACCCTAATTTTATTAATTAATACTACAACAATTAAAATATCAACACAAACAAATAAAAAAATATTTATACGACCGGTTCATAACCGGAACCGAACCGAAACCGAATCGGTGAAGAATCCGGTTCCGGTTCACGGTTCGGGTTCGGTTCTAGCGGAAAAATTATCCCGGTTCCGGTTCAACCGAACCGAACACGGAACAATAACCGCTGAACCGAACCGAAACCGACCGGTTCCGGCTACAGTCGGTTCGGTTCCGGTTCGGTTGAACCGAAATCGCACCCCTAATCACCATCAGCACTTGAAGTAAAACCAATAACAAAACAATTATCTGAACAAAAAAGAAGTTCCATAAAAAAGGAGAAGAAAATACCAGCTGTTGAGCCACACAGAGTCTAGGAAGAGATGATTGAAATCGGCAGCAACAAGCTCACGCAATAATTAAAGAGATGAAGTATTTACTGCTTCACATCCTAAGTGAAGTGAATAAATTCTCACTTTTTCTCTCGAAACTGAATAATGGGTGATACTTTTTATTGGGCTTGTTCATCCGGCCATTTCTATCAAACTATAAATGGCTTTACCAATATGAGGCATCTGAATATCAGTGAAAAATTGAAAATGATATGTAATCACCATTTCTATTCCTAAGAAGTTCTCTGCCATGTAGTAAAAGGCTTTTCAAAATTCATCGAACATTAATTTTTTTACTTGCTCTTAACCAGCAACAGTAACTCCTTGGCACAAAAAATTGGTATTAGCTAGAATTATTATCCAGCAAGCCTTGGTCTAGAGCACCCAATGAAATCCTCAAAAATATCATTCTCAATCGCTCTTCAGCTTTGAAGTTTCTGTAAAAAATGATAAATCAGGAAGTGTAAAGGCCAAGATAATTGTAAAGTTAAGATCTAATGATTCAAGAACATCATGAGAAATACTTGTATTCACCTGTCATTCTTAAATAATTATTCTGAGCTACTCAAAACTCATTGTCTATTTTAACAATTTAATAAATAATATGGTATTTAGACACACTAATTCTTCTAACATAGTACATTTTTTGTTTTTATTGTTAACAATTAGGATCCTATTGTGTATTTTTTATTGTTATTTTTGGCCACATTTTTGTTCAGAACATTGCATGATTAACACTATTTACCCATCCTTGAAGGAAAATGTGCATGCAACTTATTACTTATCATGCAAGCATGGCTTTAAGAAATGCGTATGTGACATTCTGAATGGGAAGATGATTCAACTATGATTTTGATGACACAAATGATAGATAATACTCGTAATTATTATCCAGTTGTGCTCCTCAGTTCGATGATTCTCAAAAACCTTTATACGATGGTAAACGGTTGCTAGCTGACAATGAATCCTTCCCATTCAAGTTTAAAAGAACTCAATCTCCAATTCGTTTATGATTTACAAAGGTAATACACAAGTCATAAGGACATACTATTACCAATGTTGTGGGTCTATTTACCTCAATCAGTATTCTCCCACTGTCTACGCGACATATTGTGTATAAAGGGGCTTTGAATTTCTAAAATAACTAGCTACTTAAGTAGTTTTGCTTTTTTAAAGTACAAGGTTTACTTCTTACTCTATTAATTGATTCATTTTCTGATCCTTTCTATTTTGGTCTGGAGGCATTCAGTTCGGTAGGTTTTTGATACGGGTCAAACGTATCTTAATCAACCGTATTATTTAATTACTTATTGAATTGTTATTTAGTATTATTTATTAGTTGTTTATTTATTTAATTAGTTTATTTAATTAGTTAGAAGATTGGGCCGAGCCCGTTAGGTTGATCTGTCTAGGGTTAGGGTTTGCTTTATCTATTTAAACAAGTTGTAGTCTCTAGTTATTTTTATCCAATGAATTGATTAATGAATGAAATCTTTATTCGGTCAACCATTAGATTGTTACAATAGCGCCGTAGGCTATAAGCTACGTGGTCAGTTTTCGACGATTTTTACAAAATCGTTAACCCCGATACCCGAAAGGGTATCAATTTTGGTTCTCCTACAATGGGAGTTCCATTACTGCATTTGACTCGCCAATTTATTAGGTAAATTACGCTTCAGATTTGCATTTGTGTTACATGGTGCACAACTGCACATATCTATCATTTTTGTATTTTTTTTTTTTTGCGGAGAAAGAAGAGCTTCATTAATATCATAGCGAAAGTACAAACGATAGATACAAACGATAAAAACTCAAAAGAGCACGAAGGAGCATGTGCTGGATACGAAGGGATACACGAAAGACACCCTGAAAATTCTGAACCAAACCCAGGCTAAAACCAAAACATATAGCCAAAACTAGTTGAGAGAACCTAGCAATGGCCAAACCAAACCAGCAGTAGACTCCAAAAAACAAGAAGAACTAGAGTAGCAGAATTACATGAAACCACAAGACACAATTTTCCAAAACAGACACTTAACAGAATTCACATCAAACCAGCTCCAAGTAGAGAAGATCACAAACTCCCTTCAGGCATCAATGAAAGGGATCACTGCTGACATATCTGGAATGGGAGGAAGATCTCCTCCAGAAGCAGCTCCTGGAACACTGACACTTGATGCATCATGAGATTGAATCACAGGTGCATGAGAACTTCCTTCTCCAGCAGAAGAGACCCTAACTGATGACTCAGTAGTAAAGGACTCCTTGAAAGCATATGATTCTTGTACAGGAGGCAGGACAGCAAGAGGAATAGCTTGAGAAACTTCCACTAGAGCTTGAGGGTAAAACTGCACTTGACCTGGCAACCATTCTGGTCTTCCTTTCTTGACTTCAACTTCCACCCAACCTTCATTAACTAAATTAAGATAAGCTCACAAACATAGAAGTTAAGAAGAAACTAGCAAGTGCCTCTGCCTGATAATACATATTCGTAGTTGAAGTGTGTTGGTTATCAAATAATCGCTTGTTTCTGGTGATTCATAGAATCTAGAAGATGGTTGGGATCCAATGCCAGTTTCTAGTTTTGTGGAGCTTCTTTTTCCTTCTTAGCCACCACATAAGCCAAGTATTAACACTACCAGAATAATATGTTGGTTTTTGATAAGGGTGGAGGGGTACTCTATCCCAAAGCTCTCGAGCCTTATTACAGTAAAGGAAGATGTGATTAGGATCTTCAATTTGATTAGAACAGTAAAGACAGAAAGGACTGGAAGAGCTAATTCTAGAGTTAATATTAGAAAGGCAAGGCAGTGAGTTAGTGCAAATTCTCCAAAAGAGATGAGTAATGTTTGAGGGAAGGTCGGAGGACCAGATTCTTTTCCAGTTATAGTTAAGAGTATTTGGATTGAAATGGATATTGGCAGCTGTAGAAAGGGGAGAAGAGTTATTATAGTTTTGAAGGAAGTAAGCTGATTTAACTGAATAGATTCCATTAGAGGTAGCTTTCCAGAAGGGGATATCCATGCTATCCAAGATCCCAATAGGTGTTCCAATTATTCTATCTCTCAACCAGTTAGGGAAGAGGGTGTTAAGCAAACTGATTTTGCACGATTTGTCTTGCTGATCATCAATTGGCCAACCTTTGAGAAGGTGTTATGGGGGTCTGTTTGACTTAAACATTCCTTAATGGAATCACCTGGTACATCCTTAACCCATCCATCTGTGCAAAGTCCTATGGAATTTCCATTAACAATCTTCCATTGCATTCCAAGGTTGAGAGTGCTTCTTCCTTTGCAAATATTTTTCCAAGCACAAGAGGAAGTGGTAGCAGGATTGAGGCTCAAAAAAGTTTTCCTTTGGCAGTATTTAGCAGTAAAATATTTTGTAAAAAGAGAGTTGTGATCATTGAGAATTCTCCAACTGCTCTTAGCCAAGAGAGCATTGTTAAAACAATGTAAGTTTTTAAAACCTAGTCCTCCATTTTTGGGTTTGTTACATAAGAAGTCCCATGAGATCCAATGAATACGCTTTATATTACAGTCCCCTGACCAATAGAATCTAGAGAGGACAGATTTGATGGTATTGCAATCTTTCTTGGGGAAGAGACAGATGGACATGGGGTAGACAAGATAACTGCTAAGAACAGATTTAATCAAAGTGGCTCTACCTAGGGAATTAAGCAGGAGACCTTGCCAACTTGCACATTTATTGACAACCTTAGCTATTGTATTTTTGACAACTTCCTTATTAGTACCTCTATTGTCAAGAGAGATGCCCAAATATTTTCCTATACACTCATTAGGAGCAAGACCTAGGGTATTAATGAAATGGTCTTTATCTGAAGGGGAACAGTTAGGACTGAAGACCAGAGAGGACTTATCTAGGTTGATAGACTGTCCTGATTGATTAGCATAGTGGTCAAGGATGAATTTTATATTTACACTAGCCTGTGGATTTATTTTGAAAAAGAGCAGGGTATCATCAGCAAATTGTAGGTGGGAAATAGTTTGAGTTCTGGAGTAGGGAATGCCTTGTATTAATCCATCCTCTTCAGCTACTGCCAGTGAGCTAGAAAGGACCTCAGCACAAAGAGAGAAACGGAAGGGGGAAAGAGGGTCTCCTTGTCTTAGGCCTCTACTAGGTTTGAAGAGCTTAGATTGGGAGCCATTCAGAATGATGGAGTAGGAGACAGTGGTAATACGCTGCATAATAAGCTTGATAAAATGTGAAAGAAAGTGCATTTGCACCATAACATGTTCTAGAAAATCCCATCTTATACGGTCAAAAGCTTTGGAGATATCCAGCTTTAGGGCTCCTAGTTTGGCTTGATTATTGGCTTTTGCTTTGTGAATAGTATGAACAAGGTCTTGGCCAATGAAAATATTATCTTGTATTAGCCTATGGGGGATAAAGCCATTCTTGTTAATTGATATAAGTGAGGGAAGAACTTGCTTAAGCCTATTAGCTAAAACTTTAGCAATTATTCTATAAAAAACATTACACAGGCTGATAGGTCTGAAGTCTCCAACTCTAAAAGGATTGTGGCATTTAGGAAAAAGGATAATGTGAGTCTTGGTAATTTCTTTAATCAGATGACCCGAGTTGAGAAAAGAAAGCACCGCAGTTGTAATGGTGGTAAAAATCAGAGTCCAGTTTTTTTGAAAAAAAGCAGGTTGAAATCCATCTGGACGTGGAGCTTTTAAAGGAGCCATTTCAAAAACTGCTTGAGATACTTCTTGAGCTGTGAATGGGTTAGAAAGGAGATCTTGTTGTTCTGGATAAAGGAATTTAGTGATATTGAAGAGAAGAGAGAAAGAAAACAAGTTATTGTTTTGGGCTGAAAGTTCAGCCATACTAGGTGATGGCTCAGAGTAAATGTTTTGATAGTGTTCAAGAAACAAGTTCATTATTTCACTGTGATCATTTACAAAACTACCATCTTGGAGCTGAAGGTTCCAAATCCCATTAAAGTTCTTTTTAATTCTGGTATAGGCATGAAAAAATTTCGTATTTTTATTTCCTTCCTTAAGCCATTTACACCTAGCTCTATGTGCCCAGTAAAGCTCTTCCTGGGCAAGAAGATCCTGTAATTGTTTGTGGAGATCAATAAAATTGGAGGCTGCATGAGGGTCAGGAAGAAGAGCTTTTTGAGTGGCAATATGATGTTTAATATTACTAATCTGGTTTGGGAGTGAGGGCCTAGAAGAGGCCCAGGCTCTAAAAGATTTAAGGGTGATTTCAAGAAGCTTGGCCACTCTGATGTAGGGAGACCCTGGAATGGGAAGACGCCATATGAAGTCTAAAAGCTCCTTAGATTCTGAGACATTAAGCCACCAAATTTCAAAACGCCTAGGGGGGAGCTACGGCTATTAGGAGAACTGAATTTCAAGACCATAGGAGAGTGGTCTGAGGAACCAATACCTAAATTATGAAGAGTAAGATCAGGGAAGTAGTTTATCAAATTGAAATTACACCAGGCCCTGTCAAGACGCTCAAAAGTGGGAGAACTACTTACCCTATTGTTAGTCCAAGTAAACCAGGGGCCAACATTTCTAACTTCAAACAAGGCCCAGTCATTGAGAAAGCTAAGAAGAGAGTCAGATCCCCTGATATTAGAAGCACAAGGACAAGTTTTGACATGATTAAAAAAAACTTGGTTAAAGTCTCCTATTAGCATCAAAGGACTATTAACAGGAAGGATGGAATCAAAAAGATTCCAGACTTGAAGACGCTGATCAAAATTCGGGTTTCCATACACAAGTCCTAAATACCAAGCAGTGAATGAAGAATTCGAGTTTGAAACTTCAAGAAGAACTAAATTCTCAGAAGACCATTTCAAAGAGGCAGAAAGAAGGGAGGAATGCCATGCACACCAAATACCACCACTAGATCCAATGGGATCAACAAAGCAGTGTTTATCGAAACCCAGTTTTCGAAATTTTCTTTGAATAAAACAGTTTTTTGCTTAGTTTCTGATAAAAAAAGAAGAACAGGTTTAAATTTTCGGGTCAGGGAGAAGACTTCACGAATTGCAGAGTCCTCCCCTAAACCTCTGCAATTCCATCTAATTATATTCATGGCTCTCTTGGGGGTTGTTCAGGGACAACCACCCGAAACCCAGATTTCAGTTTTTTACTTGCATGCAACTCATTAGAAACAGTTTCATTAAACAATCTTAACCTTTTTTTGAATTTGAATTTAAAGAATTGATCTGAAAAGGGATTAAAATTAAGGAATTGCAAAACATTAGGAAAAAACTGCAGGGTACCTATTTGAGCCTCCAATCTGGACGTGGTTTTCTGCTTCTTACCCTTCCCCTTGTGATCAGGCACAGGAACCACAGGAACTTCCCTTTGAGGAGGCTTTTCAGTGCTGGGATCTGCAACGCTCCCCTTGGCTTGCTGTTGATCTTCTCTTTGCCTTTACCCAAGTTCTTTTTGGTCCCCTTTTTCTGCACAACTCCCATCTCCTTCTTATTCTCTCCTCTTTTCCCTCTGCTCTTTTTGGGGATTGAAGGGCCTGCCTCTTTGAGGATCTTATCAATTTCTACGAGATCTTGGTTCCTCTGGTCTCTATCAATATCTGTTTCTGAGGTGTTGGAGGGTGTGAACTCAGGAGCTTTAATGGAGAAACCTGAATGAGAAGAGAGCATCTTATAGGTGGTTGGGAGTTTCCTCATTTGAGATGAGTTTGTTTGAAGATGGGGGGGGGGGGGGTTGGGACAAGAGAGAGATTGAGTGGGAAGTTGTTGTAAAAGGGCTTCCGGAGATTGGTTGTGGTGATTTATAGTGTTGATAGGGGGGAGGCTTCACCAGTTTCAAAACTTGAATGCATGTGTCTATTGAATAGACTCTCTGGAACCGAAACAACATTCATGGGAGACGGTTGGGGTGGCTGAGAGAGAGAATCTTTCATAACTGTCTCCGGAACATGTACATGCATTGGAAGAGAAGAAGAAGCACTCTGCAGGGGAATAAGGAACGTTTGGGATTGCTGAATTAAATGCCTTATGTTGGGAAAATAATCCCTTATAAATGAGGAGGTGGCTTCCAAGATTGAGGTTTGATTCGAGGTTATGGGTTCTGGGTGGGAAGGGGGTGTAAAGAAATTTGCAGAGTCATTAGAGGAGGAAGAGTGTTCAGAAGAGGGCTGGTGTGGTGGTAGGGGGGGCCTTGATTAGGATCATGAGAGACAGAGAGATCTTGAAAGGTGTAGATAGGCTTAACACTGGTATCTAACTTGATGGTGCGAAGGGGCTGTGCTTTGAGTGGAATTTTAGCAAGTGTGTAAACATCTTCCGTTGGGGGTTGACATGAAAGGGGTAAGCAGAAAGATGGTGAGATTGCAAGTAACGAGCCTCTAGCTTCTCCAAAAACAGCCACAAGGTTAGTATGGCAATGTCTGTTGTCATGTCTAATACAGCCACATCTATAGCATACTTTGAAAACTCTTTCATAACTGAAAAACACCCATTTCAACTCATCTTCTCCAGGGACATTGATGTAAGCCCCTGGTGTTAGAGCTTGATCTAGAGCCACTCTAGATTTGATTTGTAACCCTTGCATGCTACGGACTCTATCAAAGGACCAGACAACAACTATTAGATCCCCCACCAAATTTCCATTCATTCTGCTGTTTCAAAATCAAAGCCTTCAAATGAAACATTAGGAACTTGAAACCAAATATCAGCTTTTGTGAAATCAATTTCTGAAAGAGCCTGATTATTCTTCTTTTTTTAAAAAAACCAGGGAGAGGCCATGCATAGAAACCAAAGATTCATTGAGAAAAAACTCTTTATCTTTTGGGTTTTGAAAACGGAAGAGGTAAAAATCGTTCTTTTTTTCAATCCATACCGAACCGTATGTTTTCCATGCTTTACTAATGGCTTTTTGCATAATTGCAGATGACAAAGAGTTTTTCCCCAAGAACTTCGCAATCAACGTGTTCTTCAAAATCTCTCTGAAAGTGAAAGCCCTTGACGGATTAAGAGAGAGCACGGATCCCCTTTTGTCAAGCCTTTCCTCCATGGAATCGTTTGATGAGGGGCTGTTAGTGTCGAATTGGTAGGGTTTAGACATTAGGTTAATGGAGGGATTTGGAGAAAAAGATGATGAGAATCAGAAAGAAGAGAGGAGGCAAAGAAACACAGATAGGTTAACTTTAGAATGGAACTGGAGGCATTGGAACTTGCAAAATATAGCAAAACATTTAGTTCATAAACAAATGTATCAAGAAACCGTAGAAGATAGCAAGCCAATGCATGTAGAGAAAAGGAGATGATGACTGAGATAGCTGCAGATAGGAGGAGTGCTACACTGGTGAAGACATCTTCAGCAGATCTTGAAATCCTGCAAAATCATGTTAGTAGATACTAGGGTATGATGATTAAGGAATAGAGGTAGGGAGAAGATTAAGAGATAGATGAATAAACTAAACAAAATAAAACTGCTGCAGCTATTGGTTGATGATCCGCCGAGTGGTATGGAGAAGATCAACAGTTAGGGAGAGCGATTGGAGGAACAGAAGTGCGTGGATCAAGGGTGGGAGGGACGGCTCGAGGATCAATGGGAAGATACTCTAGAGAGAGCAATGGGACGCTTCCTTTTCTTGATGTTATCCACATATCTAATCAATTGATTCAATAATATTGCAGTGTAAATGAAGACCAATTTCTTAATGGTTGACCTGACTCCTAAATTGATCGATGTATTCTGTAGTATCTGATTTTCTGTAACTCTTGAAATCGCTCAAACTCAAGTCTCAATTTCTTATTGGGCCCACTCTGGAAGGGGGTTGTCTTTTAACAACCTGTCACCGTTTGTGGAAGCTTTAAATCGTCATGGTCTAAAAGATATTGGCTTTGCGGGAAACCGTTTCACATGGTCGAACTTACAAAGTGAAGCCGATTCCATCCGGGAAAGGCTTGATAGGGTTGTGGTTTCAACGAAATGGATTGAGGCTTTCCCCGGAGCAAGGGTCGATCATCTTGTCGCCACAGTCTCAGTCAATATACCCATTCAACTCACGATTGACCCGAATGCCGCAGCAAGGCTGAGGTGTTCACGTCGCATATTCTTCTTTGAATCTGCGTGGCTGGGAAATGACGGCTAGGAAGAGGTTGCGCAAGCGGCCTGGAATGACCGGGATAGCTTGATTCGGAAGCAGGAGGCCACGTCTACGGGTCTCACAAGGTCTTGAAACGAAGGTTTGGGTGTATTCCAAAGCAGCTCCAGCAGTTACGGTCACGTCTCACACAGTTAGGGGGTGTCCCACAATCGATGCGGTATTAGATCAGATATGTGGATTGCGTGGAGAGTATAATGAGTTGTTGAAGAAGGAGGAGGCTTATTGGCATCAAAGATATCGCGTTTCTTGGTTAAGGTTAAGGGACAAAAATACGCGTTATTTCCATCAAAGCTCAAATATGCGTAGGGTGAGGAATGCGATGTTGGGAATAGAAGACGCTACGGGATGTTGGAGGACGGACGACGCCGAAATTGTGGGGGTGCTTCAGGATTACTTCCAGAACTTGTTCACCACTACTATGCCCTCCGAAGAAGATATTGGTAGAGTTGTCGACCTTATCCCCGCATCCTTAATCACCATTAGAGTGAAGATTTGTGTAGCTCCTTTACGGCTTCCGAAGTTTGGGAGGCGTTGCGCATGATGGGTGCACACAAAGCACTGGGAGTTGATGGGTTTCCTCCACTTTTTTTTTTCCAGAAAATGTGGCCTATTGTTGGCGATGAGGTGACAGCGACATGCCTTGGGATCTTAAATGATGGTAACGAGGTACATTCGATTAACCATACCCTCATTGTTTTAATTCCGAAAGTCAAGCAGCCTAGAATTTCGGTGGACTATAGACCGATCATCCTGTGTATGATGGTTTAAAAAATCATTACGAATGCGATTGCTAACCGGATTAGGGTGATGAATGTTCTGATATCCCAAAACCAGAGTGCGTTTGTTCCTGGACGGTTGATTACGGACAATGTGGTTGTAGCTTATGAGCTGATTCACACGAGCGATACAAGGATGAAAGGGAAGAAGGGTATGATGGCATTGAAGGCGGATATGAGCAAGGTCTATAACAGAGTGGAGTGGAATTACTTAAGTGCTGTAATGAGGAAGCTGGGGTTTGCTTCAAACATGGTCTCCCTAATTATGCGTTGTGTTACTAGTCCTCATTATTCTTTTGTTTGTAATGGGGAAGTGGTAGGACATGTGGCCTCAGAAAGGGGGTTACGTCATGGGTGCCCTCTCTCTCCTTATCTTTTCCTATTATGTACTGAAGGTCTCTCTCATGCTTTGTTGAATGCTACCAGGAATGGCTCCTTAATGCCCATGAGAGCTTCCAGATCAGAGCCCCCAGTTTCACTTCTATTATTTGCTGATGATAGCATTTTTCACAAAGGCGAATCATAGCGAAGTGCAGAATCTTCTACAAATTCTTCATTTCTACGAGACCGCATCGAGCCAGCGAATTAACTTACATAAGTCTTCGGAAATGTTCTCCAAGAATGTCACGGAGGCGGATCATAACCATTTGAGTCAACTGGCGGGGGTTTAATTAGTGTCCATGTTTGATAAGTATCTTGGCCTACCTTCTAAAGTTGGAAGATCAAGAACGAAAGAGTTCACCGGTGTTGTGGAGCGGGTGCACAATAGACTAAATGGGTTAAAGGAGAGGTTTTTGTCCACGGAAGGGAAGGAAATTCTAGTCAAAGTGGTGGTCCAAGCGATCCTTAAGTATGTGATGTCGTGTTTTATACTTCCGTCATCCCTTTGTGAGAAAATTGAAGGAATGGTCCGAGACTTTTGGTGGAACCACAAGGAAGGAAAAGGGATATGCTGGGTTGCTTGGGAAAAGGTTAAGAAGTTCAAGCAAACGGTGGGATTTGGTTTCCGTGATCTTCAATCCCAAAACTTGGCGCTTTAGGCGAAGCATGGATGGCGAATTCTCACATCGCCAAGTTCACTAATGGTGCGTGTTCTCAAAGAAAAATACTTCCGCAACCCGAAGTTCTTACAAGCACGGTTGGGCAACAACCCCTCAAAAATTTGGAGGGGCATAATTGCAGGGAAGCATGTTCTTGAAAGGGGGTTTACCACAGAGTGGGGGACGGAACTTCAATCGAGGTCTACAATGGGAGATGGCTACCAAGGCCATCTTTGTTTCGCGTAATTTCCTCTGATGTTACGCACTCATCACTTCGCGTCTCTGATCTCATGGACAGGAGCAATCACCATTGGAACTTCGACCTCTTGGAGGAGCTTCATAAAGACGTGGACATTTCTTTGGTAAAACAAATTGTTATTCCCGTTACTCTGCAAAACGATACTTGGACGTGGATTTATGAGTAGTCTGGAGAATACTCGGTCAACACGGGATATTATGTTGCGGAGGAGCTAAAGGGAATGGACGTTTCGGATGGTGGCAGTTCTTCCTCGCCCCCATCGGATACCTTATCAAAGCTCTGGAAATTTAAAGCCCACAGTAGAGCAATCCATACCATCTGGAGGGCTCTGCATCGAGCGCTACCGACAGCAGTCAATCTTGCAAGACGTGGCGTCGAAGTCCCAACGAAGTGCACCTGGTGTGGTAGTCAGGAAGAAACGATTGAACAGTGTAAACCCATCAAAACAGTTTGGAAGAGAATTCTCGGTTCAAGCTCGCGACACCATGAGCACACGTCGGTGACGGATTGGATCTATAACTCCATTTATAGACTAACGGAGGGTGAGCGTGCGAAGTTTGTCACAACGATCTATCTCGCGTGGCGACAACGAAATAGCAGGGTCTTCGACGGGAAGAGTATTACTTGTGATGATTTGTGTGGAAAAATTCAGGACTGGTGCGATGAATTTGCTAGTGAGAATGTTGGCAGAGGAGCTGATGAGCTTCAAGGACCTGGCGTGGAGTCTGCTGCAGTGCAGCAGCGGTGGAAGCCTCCCTTAAGGGCTGATTGCAAAATAAGCTATAATGGAGCTTGGTTGGAGGAATCATGCAAGGCGGCAATGGGAGTGGTAATCTGTGACAGAGTAGGAAAAACAATCGCTTCCATGGCTTCAAGTGGCGATGTGGTTCCGTCGGCGTAAATGGCAGAAGGTTTGTTCTAAGAGAGGGCTTACTCTTGGCGTGGCGGCTTGGTATTAAAGGTATTGAGGTGGAGGTAGACTACCAAGGTATTCTGAAGTACTTTCACTACTCGACAAAGGAACGAAGTGACATATCTAATTTTGGAGCTATCATAAATGATTGTCGACTTATCCTCCAACGCTTTACGCAAGTATCAGTTGGTTGGTGCCCACGAAGTGTCAATAGTGTTGCGCATACTTGCGCAAAATTTGGTTTGGGTTTACAATCAACTAAAGTTTGGATGGGTTGTATGCTGGCTTGGTCGATTCAATGTACTGAGTCCGACTTATCTATTTTTTTTTTTAGGAGAAACATTTCCATAGACTAAAAGGTAGTAACTGTTACATCATATGATAGTAATGATTTAATCCACGCAGGGACTCTATCTATCCATTTCTCAGAAAAATTTCTACCTTTAGCCCTACAAGCTAGCATATGAGCCACCTTATTTTTGTGTCTAGGGATCCATCGAACATGAACTTCATTGAAATTTCGAGCGAGAAGTTTGATGTCGTAAAGCAGGTCAGCTGTTCTTGAAAAGTCCGAGATTACCTGATTCCTCAGAACATGTTTGAGGTCTTTAAGTAAAGTTCACATGTCTGTTGCCTAGGTTTTTTGCTAGCATCAGACCCACTTGATTGCCATTGCTTCCACTTCGCGCACCGTGTCTGCTTGGGTAATTGCTACTGAGATTGCGCCGTTAATCCTTCCGGCTTTAGCACAGCTCCTCCCCTGCCCTGTTTCGATCTTATGTCCAGCGCACCATCACAAGAAACTGTCGCGAATTGATCCCCAAAGCTGCCTCCATACTCTTCGCCTGGAGCGGTAGCAGAGTGATTCGAGTCATGCTCTTACTCCAAATTATTTAGCTCCATAATTCTCTGATTGATGTCTGCTATGATATAATTATCGTCTATGGCCATGCCTTTGAAGATTTGACCGTTTCGTGCATTCCACACTTCCAAGAAAAGCAGACAGATCATGACTCTTTCCTTCTTCGATGCTTTGCCCAGGAGGTTAGCTAACCAGGTTTTGAAACCCAATAGTATACGCAATTTGTCCACGTCAAGAAGCATAGCAGACCACAGTCTCTTCAATCGAGAACATTGGGAAAAGAGATGGTGCTATGTTTCACCGTGTCTTTGACAGAGGACACAAAGGTTATCAACTCTAACACCTCGCGAAGAGAGATTATCCGTTGTCGGTAAGGCCTCATGGAAACATCTCCACATAAAACGGAGGATTTATTTTTAACTTTAATCTTCCAAAGCATATAAAAAAAAAGTACTCCACCGTTCGTCTCAAGAGACACTAGCATCATTATCAACCAACTTCACAACTTTCTCGCACCCAGACTTTACTGTATAGATACCTCTCTCGTTAAAGTGTCAAATTATTCTATCCGGCCTAGGATTAGTCGGGATAGGAATATTTGCTATCGCATTGACATCAACCTCCCAAACAAAGTTCTTCAGATATTCAGTGTTCCACGTTCTATCCGGATTTATAAAACAACCCAAAAGTGGGGAAACATCAATATTGGGAGTTATTACCTTGAAGTTTGTATGTGTTGGGATCCATGGATAAGCCAAAGAAGTTGAGCAACCATCCTCAATGCTCCATCTAACACCTTGCTTCAAAAGTTTCCTCCCGTGTATGATGCTCCTCCACGCAAAAGAAGGTACACTTTCTAGTTCCGATGACTAGAAGTGAGAGTTCGCGAAATATTTCGCTGTAAGTACTCTACTTAAAACGGAGGTAGGATTTTGAAGAACCCTCCACCCTTTTTTGGCCAACAGAGCTTCATTAAACTCCTTCATCTTCTTGAATCCAAGTCCCCCATTACTTCTAGATTTCTACATCTTCTCCCAAGCTCTCCAACGGATTCCTCTATCTTTATCTTGTTTAGACCACCAAAACTGTCTGAT
This sequence comes from Linanthus parryae, assembly GCA_023055425.1. Taxonomy (NCBI): domain Eukaryota; kingdom Viridiplantae; phylum Streptophyta; class Magnoliopsida; order Ericales; family Polemoniaceae; genus Linanthus; species Linanthus parryae. Next base: position 4,372,008 of record JALGPY010000027.1, read on the forward strand.
CAGTGCTTCAATCCTGTCGCAAACCCCATCCGGCAACATAAACAAGTCATTTTATAGGTGGGAATGGCTTGTGCCACTTATTTGACAAGAACCTCCTTCCATGTGACGCGATTTACTAACGCGTTTAAACGCAAGCGCACGGTCAAATAATATAGGGGTGGTATTTCAACCCCGAGTTATCGATCCCACGAGGACAGAATTTAGATTATCTAATTAGTTATTTAATTTAGAGTACGGTGCAGGAGGAAATATTTGATTGATTTCAGAAATTTAAATAACAGCTAAGCTAATATTTGTATTTTTTTATTTTTATATTTAGGAAACAAGATATGGAAAAACTAGGAAATCAGATCACCTAGGGCTGTAGACGATTTTCAGTTCAGCAATGTAACACGTTAATCATATTCTAGTTCAGGCGGGTAATAGGCTATGACAATATCCTCTCGGTCTCATGTCATTTTACGTCTCGGTTGACTACAATCTCCTCTCGGTCTCATGTTGTCTCCCGGTCCGTTCTAGCAGGTCATCTACTGGTACGATAACGGGTCATGTCGGCCAACCGTTTCACGGAACAGCTAAATAATCCTACCGAATCTACCCACACTAGGCCAATCCTAACACTTCTCCTTTTCGGTCTCAGTGATTCGGGCTTGTGTTCAAATTCTCTACACAATTAGGTTGAGTCACTGTCGTGCACTCATCTAATTAGCTAGTACGTCCGGGTAGCTACTCCATTCATACTAAAGATTAAACATAGAACAAGAACATGTAACTAGAATGAATATTAACTTTAAGCAAGAAATTGATTCACAAAATAAACCCTAGTTTCGTTGAATATCAAATCATGTCCTAATTGTGTCAATAGACTAAGATCAACAAGTTCAAGAAACTAACATTCAATTGAAGAATCAAATCCAAATGCATGAAACAATGTTTGAAATCCGGAAAATAACCGTCTACGTAAACCCTAGGCTCTTGTAGAGATGCCTGGCAAAGTATTTAGCTAAGAAGAATCAACCAAACACAACTCACAAGTTTCTCCATACAAAGTTTGAGAAAGAAGAAGAAGAAGAAGAAATAAAAAACCTAGCTCTCCAATGGTGGCTTTTGTGTTCTCTTCGTCCCCGTCTTCGTCCTTGTCGTCCTCCCTTTGTTTCCTGCTCCAAATATGCGTGTCTACTCCCCCAAAGTCGTCTCTCTATGTTAGATTAGGTCTGGAGTCTTCAAACTTTCAAAAAATAGCAAAACAGTCCCAAAAATCCGCGCTGGCCCTCTCTGTTCGTGCGAACAAACGACTGTTCGTGCGAACAGCTTTTTGTTCCTTGTTCGTGCTAACAACTTTATGTTCGTGCGAACAAACTTTTACTCTCTGTTCACACGAACAACTTTCTGTTCGTACAATTTAACAGCCTCTTTTTCTCATATTTGCATCCTCTTTGACGGACCATATCTCTCTCGTCCAATCTCCGTTTTAGCTCTGTGACCTATCGTTGGAAAGCTCTTTGAGTCTATTTTCAGTTTCCACTGGTCTCACTCCAAAATGTATTGTAGAACTCGAGATAATATCAAAATAGTGGAGATTGGTCACTTTTGCTCCTCCGACTTTGCTTCTCTTGCTTCCTCTTGAATTTGCTTTGTTTCCGAAGTTCGTTTCATGCATCCTAGTCATCGTTTAGCATCCGTTTATGTCAAGACAACATGAACGAACATACCAAGCGATTATATTTGACAAATAACATCGAAATATGCATCGAAACGCCCGGATTAACAATAAAGTGCTAAAAACTCAACTTTCTACGTTTTCTCAACATTCATAGTGTACAACTCATATTTCAACCACGGAATCACGCAAAACGATATTAAATATGTAAGAAATATAACTCTAATAAAGAGTTATCACCCTGCTGTAGAGAGAGTCGTTTCTTTCCAACCTTTTAACTTACTGATAAGTTTGCTGATCAAGAACTTGAAAGTAATAGACTTATTACGCCTCATTGTAGTGGGGAGTCCTAAGTATTTATCGTACCTTTCGACTTCTTGAACACCAATAATCCCTAGCAAGGCACTTCTCGTTTCCGTTGGAACTCCAGCTGAAAAAATCATAGCAGATTTATCTAAGTTAACCTCTTGTCCTGTAGCTTTGCCGTAATCTGCAATGAGCTTCAATAAAAAAATACATTTTCCAGCGTTGCAATTGTAAAAAACAGCGAATCATCAGCGAAAAAAAGGTGGGAGACCACCAGTCCTCCCTAGACGCCAAAATACCCACCAACCGACCTTCCGAACTGCCTTTGTAACTGATATTGACAGAAACTCACTACAGATAAGAAACATGTAAGGTGAGATGGGACACCCCTGTCGTAAGCCACGTTCAGGCTTAACTTTTCCAACAACTGCACCAATCCGGACAAAAAAATAACTGACCGATGCAATACAGTTATGGATCAGATCAATAAATCTAGGGCCGAAACCTATATGAGTCAAGGCTTCCTTGATGAACTTCCACTCAACTCTTTCATACGCCAAACTCATATCAACTTTAAGCGCAACATGTCCTCGCTTACCCTTCTTCCCGGTTTTGAGAGAATGGATTACCTCAAGGCTGTGATGATATTGTCTGTAATCAGTCTACCCGGAACAAAAGCACTCTGGTTTTCAGCTACAAGACCCGAAAGCAGTTTTGTAAGCCTGTTTGCAGCAGCTTTCGAAACTATTTTGTAAATCACAATGCATAAGCTTATAGGTCGATATTCGCTAGGCTTCCTTGGTTGCTTTGTCTTGGGAATAAGAGCTATAAGAGTGGAATTAAATTCTGTCAGGCCAGCTCCATCGTTTAAAATGCTCAAAACTGTGCTCGTAACATGTTCTCCAACAATATCCCAGTACTGCTGAAAGAACCCTGCGTTAAAATCATCCATCCTTGGAGATTTTATCCGGCGCCATTTGGAATAGCGATGTCCTCATCTCCATGGTCGAATAGGGTTTTTCCATCATGTCCTTGTCATCAACTGAAATCCTCGACTCCATACAGCCCAGAACTGAAACAATATCCTGATCCGTAGGGTTAGTAGACGTAAACAAAGAGGAGAAATGACTTTCAAGTACCTTTGTAATCAAGTTTGGATCCGTGACACATTCTCCATCTGTGTTTTCAGTGCCTTGAAAGCTATTTCTGGCTCTTCTAATTGTAGCTTTCTGGTGAAAAAACTTAGTGTTCTGATCCCCATGCTTCCGCCACTCGGTACGCGATCTCTGAGACCACATAATTTCTTTTTGTCGTAATAGCTCATTATACTCTTTCCTTAGGTAGTTCTTCTCTTGAATAAATTCCCTGGTATGATCCCTCTGCTTAATTACTTCCGAAATCTGTTTAGTCTGAGCTATCTTCCTTTTAACGCTCCCAAAAACAGCCTTATCCCAGCCCTTACACTGACCGGCTGTGTGGCGCAGCAGTGCAGCCGTATCTTTCTCCCCTTGGGCTATCCAGCTAGCACGCACAACTTCTTCAAAGTTCTCATGTGTAGTCCACATCTTCTCAAACTGAAATCGTCTATTATTTGTTTGTTGTTTCTAGTTCCATTCAAGGAGTATTGGCAAGTGATTCGAACTAGGATCGAATAAGTGTTGGACCCGAGCTCCCTGAAATTTGTCCATCCACAAAGGGTTTGAAACAACCCTATCTTTTCTCTCCTTTATATTGTCTTCTTCAACGGGTTTCCAGAAAAACCAAGATCTAGTAGATCTGAATCATTAAGTACAGAACGAAACTGAGTTAAATGACTGTAACTTACACCCGAACCTCCTTCCTTTTCCGCAAAGGTTGTTACCGCGTTGAAATCTCCGGCAACACACCACGGTAAAGCGTGATCGCGGTGAGATACATCTGAGCATCTCCCAAGAATGGTGTCTATCTTCTCTTTTTGGATCTCCGTAGAATCCTGTGAGTCTCCAGGAAAAAATTTCATCTGTCTCCAAAATAGTAACACCGATGTAGCGGTCAGTTGCTCTGTTTGGGTGAACCTGGAAGCTTTCCTTCCATAATAGAGCTAATCAACCACTTTTTCCTCTACTAGCCACGGCAAAACATCTAGCATACCCCAATTTACAACGAACCCTTTCCATCTCACACTTGCTTGATTTTGTTTCGATAAGAAAAATCAAGCCGGGATTAACTCGCTTCACAAGATCACGAAGCTATAAGAACATGCTCCGGTTCCCGAGTCCTGCACGTTCCAACTGAGAAGACTCATTGTGCTGACAGGAGTGCATCGCACTCGCCGCCATTGACGCATTAGGGGTCTTTACGGCACCCAATGCCGCCAAAATCTCAGCTTCCTTGTTGAATTCACCTTCTCCTCTTCCCCTCCCACGCCCATTTCCTCTTCCTCTGCCTCTGTTAGGGACACTGTGAGTAAGTTGTTTATTTTTTTCCAGTGATTTTTCCTTCGGGTTAGGGCTTAAAGACGTATCACTAATCTTTCTCTTTGGTTTAGCTGCCACTGCACTTGGAGAAAATATTTTTTTCCCACAATCACTAACTGCATTTGGAGAGGCAGTTTCTTCATTCATTGTTAACGGGTTGTTGATCACAGCCATTATATCCCCTTCTTTATCATCAAATTCCATGTCCTCCGACCCCCGATCGCTGTTTTCAGCCTCGGTACCCTTTATTGTCACAACAGAGCAAGTCTTCCATCCCATCTGCTTCCTCCATTGGCGGTCCAACGTGATTATCATTGGTTTGTTGCTTGCTCGGTTCATCAGAGCCTTCACTGTTCACTGTAGCATCACCTTCTTTCATGGTTTCTTCCCAGTGACCACTACCCTCAGTAACATTTTCCGTCTAGGCGGCGGTCTAAATTTTAGCCAAGGGCCATATCCCGCCAGAAGTTCTTATTATCCTCTTCACTTATTGCTCTGCACAACTCACTTACGTGAGTTATGCAGCCACTCAATTCACAAAGTGAAGGCCCCCTCTCGTAACGATTGTCGACCCACAATTTCTCTTCCAGTATTCTGAAGTTACCTCCACGCAACAACGGAGCCTCTTTCTTGAAAGAAACCCTAGCCCTGACATATTCACCTCCTTCACTTATCCGCACCTTTGTACCTTCCTCCGAAACCCTACCCACTCTTCTAGCGACTCTGCGTATATCATCCTCAGTTCGCAGATGGCTGGGAGATTCTTGATGTGTAGCCAAGTAACAATGTCTTCAAACTCGATTTTGTCTACGTTGACAGTTCCGTCCCAGTGTTTGAGAAAAAGTAGAGTACCATCGAAATTCCACGGTCCTCCCTCCAACACCCCTTCCAAAGTATCTTTCGTAGGAAACTCAATCACAAAGAGATTGTTGTTGGTGTTGCTGATGTTTATTTCTTTACCTCCTTTCCAGATCTTCTTGAAAATTTCCTTCAATGCCCAGACGCTAAAAGCTATCGGGTTGAGAAAAGATCCAACCAGGCAAGGTCCCAACCTCTGTAGTTCTTGTTTGACATATTCATCATCTAAGTCTTCTATCTCTTCTTCCTCCGGTCGGAGCATCGGCGCAACACGAGCCAGAATCGACGCCATGATTGCCAAGAAACCCTAGCTTTCACAGAAGCCCTGATCGGCTTCCTTGGTTCTCCAAAAATTTTGGAGCTAGGTCAACCGTGTGAAAGTATTCGTTAAACTTTTGATAATTCCCGATTTATCTGGTTTGAGCTAATTTGAATGGAAATTTGGAGCTATCATGAAGGAACTGTTGTGGTGGAGGTAGACTACCAAGGTATTCCGGAGTACTTTCGCTACTCGACAAAGGAACGGAGTGACAGATCCAATTTTGGAGATATCATGAATGATTGTCGACTTATCCTCCAACGCTTTACGCAAGTATCAGTTGGTTGGTTCCCACGAAGTTTCAATAGTGTTGCGCATACTTACGCAAAATTTTGTTTCGGTTTTAAAGTCAACTAAAATTTGGTTGGGGTTGTACGCTGGCTTGGGCGATTTAATGTACTGAGTCCGATTTATCTGGTTTGAGCTAATTTGAATGGAAATTTGGTTTTTAAAAAAAGGTTTCTAAACATAACTATATTATTAGACAAACTTTTATCAACCTAAAAGTGAAAAAAAAATTATTAGTTACACCTAACATTTCCTTCACTGTTAACTTATAGCTAACTTGAATCCTTAGAATTTAATTTTTATCTACATATTTGTAGAATTTCAATCATGAAAATTAGTTATGTTTAATTTTTTTATAAATAAGAAAATCATCACTGACAATAAAATATTGTAAAGCTTAAAATTTCTCAATTTTGTATTTGATTAGCTAATAATTCTTGTAAGTATTTCGTTGCACATAATAATTGAACACATTGAGAAATATGTAAGTCGATTCAAACTATCTTACACATATCTTTCCAGATTTGTCATTCTCTTTTTTACTTATATATTTGCAATTAAGTTGCTATGACATTATACAACAGTGTAAAATATAATATATACTAAAATATAATATATACTATTATATTGGGGCTGTTTCGATGAGATTAAATTGAGAGGAAACGTTTCGTCAATCTTCTGTAGAAGTTGGTCAATAATCTTGTAAATCCGGAATTTCGTTGAGGGATGGAGGTTTACAAAATTTAAAAATACATAATTCATGTTTAGAAAAGTAATTCCGGGGAGCAAATCCTACATCATTTGTTGCATGAGAAAAAAGTCAGTATTCTTTTGTTGAACTATTAGTATAGTATGTGGCACATCTCAACTACCAGAACTACTATTAGGTTTGAACGTTGCACCATCTCAACCATTAGAAGCTAAACCAGACAACGACTATGTAAGCTCACATGTTTCATAGGTTTGAAATAGCAGAGGCGTTGAACCAGTTTTCAAAGCCTTGAATCAGGTTTCACAGGTTTGAAATAGCAGAGCTATTTTCAAGGCCTTGAAACAGGATTCAAAGCCTTGAAACTGTCTGACCTCTATGCATATTCTCAGGGAGAGTTTCTCTGAACTCTTTGGATCTGATTCTATCTCTCTCACCCCTATGCTTGAGCTGTTGTTATTTGATGATGAAAGACAAACTATTTTGATATAATTAACACCAGTTAATCCATCTGTTTGACTCAGTTTTGCAGGGAATATTATTTCCTAGTTTGCAGGATTGGTTTCCTAATATGAATTTTGCAGGAAAGGAAACTTGGAGAGAATGTGATTCTGTGATCAATCAGACACTCTTGACAGCTTCTTAATTTTTTTTAAAGACAAGATCAGATCAATATCTCAGAAGATTATGATCAACTATCCGTTGGAGAAGGCTGTTAAAAGAGTCAAAGTTTTTATTTACAAAACAGGAAGTTGTTGCTGAAAATCTGGGAAGATTTGCAGAGATCTGAGCTGTATAAATAGAGCTAGTTTTGAAGCAACAAGACATAACACTCAACGGGCAAAAAGAGAGACACATTTCTGGATTGAAAAGCATCAAAGAAGCACATCATTCTCACAATCCATCTCATAGAATTTCACTGCATTCATCATTGCAGTTCTACACTTCAGTGTTCTTCTGGCTTGTACTCAATTTGTATATCATTCTTATACTACTTCTTTCTCTCATTCTCAAGGATTGTTTAAAGTGAGCAGTAGAGAATTCTTAGTTAATCAGTTAGCTAGAGCAGGTACTAGATAGGTTAGTGAGAACTACAAGCTATAACAGAGTTAGACATATCTCTGTGCTTGAGATCTAGGGATTAGCTTTTGATTAATAAGAATTGTGTTGAAAATCCTACAAGGAGAAGATCCCTGAGTTAGAGACGTAGTTCCAAGTGGACTGAACTCTATAAATCCTGTGTCTCTTGCTTTTACAGTTTCATTTGCATACTTGGTTTTTGCAGCATTCAAATTAGTCTGTTTTCAAGGATTTGAAACTCTTTTCAATGCCTCGAAAAAGACTTGTCTGTTTTATTTCAAACTTTATTTCATTCCAAAGGCTTGAAACTGTTTTCAAGACCCTGAACTTCATTGTTCTTCATAGAAACTCTTCTCTTCTACAGGTTTTGCAAAAAGTTGGCATACTCTATTCAACCCTCCCCCCCCCCCCCCCCCCTTCTAGAGTATATGTGCTGCATTTCTACCTGCATACTCTCTTTTCAGACTACATCATTGTGCACCATAGCAAAGCCAATCCAAATTCTCTTATCCTAAATTATGAATCTTGAATAAAAAAAAGTTAGCAATTCACCACACATTAAATAGGATTTTGAATCTTCTTATTATGTTGAGGAATCCGGACTTTGAAAACAAAAATGAGCTTCGGACAAATTTTGACTCTCGATTTGACGAAAATATACCAATAATCTACAATAATCTAATATAACCAAACACTCAGGATTAGAAAAACTTATTATCTCACCGCTCCCTTTTTTTTGCTCATCCAAACAGCCTCACTATATATAAAAGTTAGGAGGTGAGGTCATTCTTCCGTCATTTGTCATTCCCATCATGTCATATCGTAGTCAAGTACATTTATATATTCTAATTACGACGAGTGAGTTAAAAAGGCTTAATTAACACTAAAAATATGATATTTTGTTTAGTTGTTTCAATTATATGGATAAGTGTTTCTTCCAAAAAACAATAGGAATAGGTGATGCATAGAAAGGGAAATAGTTTATATTTCCATAAGCTCATAACCACAAGTTATAAACATTTTCATTGGAAATACCATTAGCTCAGAGCTAACATTTGATTCATGTAGGAAAATTTTAATGGAATAGTTATGTCATGTATTATCATATTCAAATAACATGAGGGTATGAATACACCATTGAATATTTAAATACATGAGGGTATGAATACGCTGTTGAAAACTAAACCGATTTGTATTAAGTGGGAGCATAACCATCACTATTCAAGTTAATTTTATGCACCATGATTTAAATTGGTAACTGCATGAAAACCCGCGCAAATCACGAGTTAACGACTAGTTGATACTAAAAGCCTTAATAAAATATATGCTTATATGTTAAAGACTGTACGCCCAAAAGAACATAAAAATGTCCAATTAATGAATTCCTTCCATGCAGCTAGGGTGGTAGCTGATACGGGTCAACCATATGATACAGGTGAAGACTATAATTTTTATTATTGTTAATTAGATAATTAGTATTATTTATATAATTACTCGTTAATTAATTAATTTACTTAATTAGTTATTATTATATGTTTATATATTTAGTAAGTAGATCGGGACAAGCCCATTAGATCAAGATGTCTAGTTAGGGTTTAGTGTTTTTCTATTTAAACAATGTAATAGTTTGTCTAGGCTTCATGGAATTATATTTCTTTTTTTTAGTTTATTCATTATTTTCAGTTTATTTCTCGTTATGTAGTTTGATTTTATACCTTTGCTTGCTACGTGGGATATGGGTATCATTGGTGGTTTTATTCTCGAATGGCAGACATGGGTGGTCTCCCTTGCGCTGTTATCTTTCTTCGGGATCATTGGTGGTTTTATTCTCGAATGGCAGACATGGGTGGTCTCCCTTGCGCTGTTATCTTTCTCGAAGATCCCGAAGACATCGAAGAACTCTGTCACAAAGTGAATACAACAATTACTTATCTCACCATGGCAGAACTAGAACACTTTCAAGCGAGTGGTATCTCACCGTGACAGATGTGGAAGACATCAAAGCCAGTGGGGAAGTCTCCGAGCCGTTCTAGCGCATCCAGGAGCAGATATTCAAAGGTCGCTTGCCACACCCCCGCCGCCTGATTATGCGCCGATTCCGCAGCCAAACCCACCATCACCGCCGAAAACGCAGCAGCAGCCGAGGTAACCACATCAGTGCAAAACCACTCCTGAACCACCATAGCAGATCGAAGCCCCCATCTCCTACACAACAGCCATTAATCCCGACGACAACCCCAATATCCCCATATCCGACCAAACTCCAGCAACGGCAGCACACCCCTGCCTCCTTCGCCACAAGCCTTCTCCACTGCCCAAACCCCCTGATTTCCACCGTTAGACCTTCTACAACCTCTATCGACCTCCGACGATCCAAGATTGGCCTTCCACTGGATCATCTCCGCCTTCACTGTTGGACCAGATCCCGCCGCCGCACCAGACCGTCGATTCTGGCGTTTTTCAGCTGCTCCAGACTTCGGCCTGAAAACCAGGGCCCTCCGGCGACCTCCTTCCAACCGTAGATGTCCTCTGTCCCTTCCAATCGACCTTCGATCAGACCAGCGGCTCGATTCCATCGTCACAGCTCCAATCGGTGTTCCCCGCCTTCCCCACTCCTAGGGTTCCTTCCACAGTGGGCTTATCATCACCAAATGGGCCACCATTTGAAATTGGGCCTTTTAAATCCTTAGGCTGCCTGCAAATAGACTCCATTATGGTTTTGGGCCTAATTCTTCAATTGGGTTTAATTTTTCTGTGTGGCATAATTTTATTTTTGGGCCTAATTCTTTTGGGGAGAAAATATTTAGATGTAGTGCTGATTTGAGGCTACAAAGTGCGGTTCTACAGCTCGTTTGCCGTCCATTTGATCCAGGAAAACGTGTGCAAGAGCTACGAGACATCGCGCATATTTTCAACTCATCCAACTTGAGGACAATGTGATTTTCGAGTGCGGGAAAGTTGATACGGGTCAACCTTATGATCCGGGGTGAAGAGTATAATTATTATTATTATTATCTTTAATTAGATAATTAGTATTAATTACATAATTACTTGTTAGTTAGTTTATTTATGTAATTAGTTATCGTTATGTAGTTAGTACTTAGTAGATCAAGTCAAGCCTATTAGGTCAAGATGTCTAGTTAGGGTTCAGTGCTTTTCTATTTAAACACCGTAATAGTTCGTTTAGTCTTCATGGAATGAGAATTGTTTTTTGAGTTTATTCAGTATTTTCAGTTTATTTCTCGTTAAGTAGTTCCAGTTTATACCATAGCTTGCTACGTGGGTTACTACTACGTATCAGTAGCTCAAGTGGTAAACCGTTGGAATCCCCTACATGAGGTCCTGAGTTCAAACCCGATTTACGGAAAAAAAATCTCAAAATATAAATCCTTTCATGAGATTATAAGCATTAATGAAATAATGAGAGGGTAAATAAGATAACTACAAGTCTACAAGGGTATGAGCATAGTGTTTTACTGTTCATCAGATTTTACATGAGCCATTAGATACAAATCTATGGTTCAAAGTTGAGACAAAAAGATTGATGAAGCAGTAGTCCTATCTGACATCTGAGCGTTGACTTTGTAGTGCCAAAAGTACACGGGGTTGATGAAAGCATATCTAGGGTTTAGACCTGTGTGCGAGGAACGTCGCTTGAGAGAGAAGAAGAAGAGTAATTATATTCACATAATGAAACCTTAATACAAGCTAAGGGTTATATACAACCCATCACAACGGTAGGATAGTACAGTAATGATTTAACGGTTATAATAGATTAGGGTTTACATCTAGAGAAGTGGGCTGAAGCTTTTGAGTGAATGGGCTGGACAAATAAAGGACTTCTGCAGATTGGACTTGAGAGTCCATAAGCTTGAGTAAGGCCCGTATCTTCTAATACCGTTCCTCAAACGGATGGTGGTTATCGAACCATCAGTTTGGTCTTTAATTCTTCAAAGTGTGGAGCAGGTAGCGACTTGGTGAGAATGTTCGCAATTAGATCTGAAAAAGAAACAAAGGAAACATTAAGCTCACGATTTAACACATTTTCCGAACATAATGATAATCTAGTTCAATGTGTTTTGTGCGGGTATGAAATAAAGGGTTTGCTGTTACGGCAATAGCAGATTTATTATCAGTCCAAAGATGAGGAGGTTCAGGTAAAACAAAGCGCAAATCATGAAATAATAATTTGAATCAATAAGTATCGGCAGTGGCAAGGGCCCGATACTCTACCTCTGTGGAGGATCGGGCCACCGTGGCTTGTTTCTTGGAAGGACAATGAACTGGGTTGGGGCCCAAGAAGACAACTAACCCGGTGGTGCTACCACGATCCGTTGGGTTACCAGCCCAATCGGCGTCAGTAAAAACTTGTAACGGTAAATGCCCAGTTTGATAAAATAGGTCGTGGGCCTTTGTGCCTTATAAATAGCGTAAAATTCGTTTCGCACCTGAAAAAGGTTGATTAGTGGGTGAATGCATAAATTTACATAAGTGATTAACGGCGAAAGACTTGTCAGGAGGAGTGAAATTTAAATACTGCAGGGCGCCAAGAAGTTGGCGATAAAGAGTAGGATCTGATAAAGGTGAACCATCCAAGAGATGGTATTTGAGCCCAGAAGCTAGAGGCGTAGGGCAGGGCTTGCAATGAGCTAGTTTAAATCGAGAGAGTAAATCATTGATGTATTTTTCCTGGTGGATCAGAATACCATTAGAGGTCCGATTAATTTGAAGACCCAAATAATGGGCCGAGATTTTCATCTCAAATTGAGTGCCCAACTGAGGAATAAGTGTACGAATATAGTTCGTATCATTGCCGGTAACAATTATGTCATCAACATATAAGAGGAGAAGTAATTTTGTTGTTGCATTGTCTAATAAACAGTGAGCAATCAACATTAGAGGCAATAAAACCAATCGAGTAGAGAAAAATTCTAAATTTCTCAAACCAAGCATGTGGTGCTTGTTTGAGTCCATAAATGGACTTGCGAAGTAAGCAAACATGTTTAGGATAACGAGGATCAATAAAGCCAGTGGGTTGCCACATGTAAACAGTTTCACGGAGATCACCGTGAAGAAAGGCGTTTTTAACATCCAATTATTGTAGAGGCCAAGAAAATGAAGCAGGTAAAGCTAAAATACACCGGACAGTTGCATGTTTGACAACGGGACTAAATGTATCATCATAATCTATACCAAGTGTTTGGTGGTAACCTTTTGCTACAAGACGAGCTTTGTGCCGAAAGATAGTTCCATGCGGGTTAAACCTAGTTTTATAAACCCATTTTGTGTCAATGACATTAGTGTGTGGAGGTGGTGCAAATAGAACCCATGTTTGTTGTTTTTGGATGAATCGAAATTCATCTGTCATAGCATCACGCCAATGTGAAGATTGGGAAGCCTCTTTAAAAGAAATCGGGCCATTTTGTGAAAAAGTAGAAGCAGGGGGGTCAGCTTGTGAAACAGTATAAAAACTAGGGTGTTGTTTGGAAATAACAGAAACTTTGGGATTATGATGTAAAAGAGGTGAAGATTTGTGATCTTCTGTAGATATACCAGAAATAAGAACCTGGGTCCATAACCCTCAGGTCCCAGGATCGGAACCTGGCTCTGATACCATGAAAGCAGATCTAGGGTTTAGACCCGTCTGCGAGGAACGACGATTGAGAGAGAAGAAGAAGAGTAATTGTATTCACATAATGAAACTCTAATACAAGCTAAGGGTTATATACAACCCATCACAACGGTAGGATAGTACAGTAATGATCTAACGATTATAATAGATTAGGGTTTACATCTAGAGAAGTGGGCTGAAGCTTTTAAGTGAATGGGCTAGACAAATAAAGGGCTTCTGCAGATTGGGCTTGAGAGTCCAAAAGCTTGAGTAAGGCCCGCATCTTCTAATAGTTTTTTTTTTTTTTTTTTTTTTATCAAAGGTAAGAAATATCAATAAACTCGGAATGCACCAGGCAGTTACAAAGCGGAGAGTTACTACAAGATAAAGCTGCGTGAGCTAATAGACATTACAAACCAAAAGAGGGAGCCCTAGTAAAAACTACCACATCTCGTGACATGTAAATACAACAAAATGTTCACCGGGATTTAACGGTTTTAAACACGACTAATAATTACAGATTTTGCTAGACGATGGGCTTCCCAAACCTGCTGACGCGGAACTTTAACTATTAGACATTGCGTGAACCATCTAACTGCCTGCCATATATCCATCAAAAGGGGTGCATCCCGGTACGAAGGTCTCTCACTCCCATGTAGAAGTTTAAAAGTTATTAAACTGTCAGAATAGACTACGACATGTGATAATCTGTGAAAACGTGCAACAAGTAATCCATGGTAATAGGCAAGAAGTTCCATTTGAAGTGACGAATTTGCGGTGCAATATTTTGAATAAGAAGTCTGAAATCCCTAAGGAGTACGATAGAATACTCCTACAGCACCATCAAGGGAAGCAGAACACCAAGCTCCATCAACTTTGATAATATCATAATTGCAAGGAATATCCGAGTAATCCAGACGATCTAACAGTGAAAAGACATATTTAATTGGAGTAGAGGATGTCGGAATAGGAGAACTTGATGTGGTCGTAGCAAATGGAAACTTCGTAGCTCTTGACTGGCTTGCTCATAAAATTCCTGAGCCTGCGTAGGGGACCATGGATTCTGGCGAAATAGGACAGCATTGCGCATTTTCCAGACTGACTATAACACAGGAAGGACCGTAATTAAAGTATCGGGTTGGAGTATGAGGTTGCTAAGCCATGCCTGTATTGGCTGCTGAGGGGTAGCCTCCAGCATGGAGGTGATATAGGACGTGGAAGCCTGACAGTTTTGAAAGAGGTGATCAATTGTTTCTGGGGTATGACATCCCAAAGGAAAATTTTAGGATATAAAAGGAAGTTTGGAGGCCAGGTTCGCTTGACATGGTAGGCCAGTGCGGAGAAGGCATTTCCATAAGAATAATTTATATTTCTACGGGATTTTGAGACCCCAAAGTCTTCCCCAAACAGGGTTACAGTTTGTAGTTGAGAAGAAATAGCCGGCATGGAAGAAAGTGGGTTGTGCCTGGGTTTCCAAAAACTGATATCCTGATTTGGTTGTGTAATCTCCTGTTTCTGTGAAAGGCCATATGATTTTATCTGGAGTACCGGCTGGTGGCAGTTGAATGTTGCATATCAAGCAAGTGAGAAAGGAGGAGAAGATCGACGTGAGCAAGTCCATATTCCAACGTGCTGTGCCCCCATTTGCAGATATAAGAGCCGAAACCCTCAGGTTATTCAGGGATGTCGTGTTTAGGAGTTCCGAAAGGGGGTAAAGTAGTGTAAGAATCCATCGGTCTGATCCAATGTTGTGTGAACAGCCATCGCCAACAGTCCAAGCATATCCCTGAAGAATTAGATGTCTTCCTTGGATAATGCTCTTTGCACACCAGGAAGCCGTCTGTGGGGGTGCCTAAGCTTGATTCGTTGAGAGATTCAGTTGAGAACTGCAAAGGATACTTAGACCTGATGACATTGGCTGCAAGAGTATCCGTGCCCTTCCAAAATCTCCAATAGGAAGAGGCCAGAAATGCCTGATTAGCCCAATCTTGATCTCTGATTCCTAGTCCGCCTTGTGATTTGGCCTTGCGTAAAACCGCTTTGTCCACCAGATGTAGTGATCTACTTGTATTCGGGTTGCGCCAAAATTGAAAAGCTAGGCAGTTTAGGGATGAGGTCGTTGATTTTGGGAATCGGTACGAAGTTCCAAAGTAAACTGGAAATGAGGAAAGTACCGATTTGATAAGTACCAGTCGACCTGCCGGAGAGAGGAGTCGCTGTTTCTAGGATCCCAATTGAGACAAGTATACAAAGAGTTACTTATCTGCGTTTTATTTCTTGCCTCAGCTAAAGGGAGACCAAGGTAGACAGCTGTTTTGCTAACAGGAATGGGGCCAAAGAAGTTCATGAATTGGTGGGTGAGCAATTGTGGGATGTTGGGGCTAAAATAGAAATGTGATTTGGTGTAGTTTATTTGTTGGCCCGCTACATGTCCAAAAGAATCAAGTACGGAAGCCAAACTGTTGCAGCTGGTGAGAGTAGGTTTGAAGAAAATGAGGCAGTCATCTGCGAAAAGCAGATGACAGACTGGCGCTGCATTTGTTGGAATAGATGCCCTAGAGGCAATCTAGTTTAGTATGAATTTATTTGTGGATAGAAAATTCATTTTATTATTTATTGGATATTTAATATAATAAAGTCCTTAGATTTACAATTGTGTTGTTTATCTTAAATATCCCTAGTCCAGTATAATGATTAATAGGACAATCATCTATAGGCTAGTATGGGGTTGGATTGATATGGAGATATCATGATCCAACACATAGGTGTGCTTTAAGGGTAATGGCGCACTAGATTGACCCATCTCCGAGAAGGCTACATACACGTTATGTTAATTCACAAGTTCTTCTCGTGGTGCAATGGTATTGTCATCCTTAGACTTGAGGTCGCTAGATATTCTAGTTGTGGATTATTGTGATTTTGGTAGCGTTAAACACTACACCGTAACTGGGTAGTTATAAAGGCGTGTACCGGATACAATAAGAAGCAAGCTTAGAGATCGTAGTGGACGTAGATATAATTTTTCCCTCCCACATAACGGGAGCAAATATCCTAGGCCACTCGAGGGATAGTTCTTATAGAATGTCTGGCCAGACTCAAATAAATCAATATGGGATATTGATGTTATTTGCGCGAATAAGGCTATTCTCATGGATCGAGAAACTATGGATTGGATATACGAGTGTGACTTGTATGTCTCGTGTCCAATCCGGATATAGAGATAAAGGGATGAGACAATTACTTGTACAAGGTTTGTCATGATGACTATTCTATTAGTTGGCTAGAATGGATGTTTTGCTAGAAACCGCTCCATATTAGCAAATTGTTGCTACCAACTAGATAGAACATATGGGGTCACACGCTATATAGAGTTGAACTAGATTTGGGAATTAATTAATAGGATTAATTAATTAGAAGGATCACTTTGCCACACCTTGCAAACTTAGTAGGACTAATTTGCAAGGAATGGACTAAACCGAATTCTAGTAGGACTAGAATAGGTCCTTTAGGTAGGTGGCAAGGATTTTTTGGACTATATAAAGGACACTCCTTCCTTCCTTCCCACACTTATGACCTTATTGATCATAACTTGAGTGGGAGAGAACAAAAAGGAGAGAGCAAGCAAGCAAAGAGGGAGCCGCCGCCCCCCCTTTTGCCGCCGCCCGTCCCCGTCGGCCCACAAGGAGGCCGAGACCTCCTTGTTGTTTCGTTTTGCGTGATTCTTCTTCCTCTTCCTCATTCCGGGCTAGCACAAAGGATTGGAAGATCTAGAATTCAACTCTAGGCGTTGATCAACTATAGAGAACGTAACACAATTCGCGTTTGAAGTCATCAAGCAGAAACCCTAAGGTGTGTTATTGATTTCTTCCCTTACCATCGTTATGTCACTTGACTTGTGATCCTTGGAGGGTATTTCATGGATTATGTTTGTTTGTGTTTCCGTTGCGCAGCCATGATCAAAACCCTACAGTGGTATCAGAGCTACATGTCGTAGAGAATAAACGTGGTTTATGTGTTACGTTCTGATAATTTTACACCTTAAATTTATTGTTTATCGCGTAAAACAAGACAAATCAAGCATATGATGGAATTTGTCAATAATATATCATAACAAGACCTAGTTTTTGCATTGGATGCATGATTAGTGAGTTTGAGAAATTATAGGATCTTAGATCTAGGGTTTGGGCATCATTTGGGAAGAAATAGTTCTTCCCATACAAGGAAACAACCAAACTTGGGCAGCCCTAGCACGTGGCCTAGCCGCGTGGGCTAGGGGCCGGCCGGCCCAAGGCCTTTTCGGTTCTATTTTTGGGCCCGGGCAATTCGATTGTTGGGCCCCATGGACCGTTTTAACCCTATAATATCCTAAAATCAATTAAAATGAACCAAGCGCGCTAAAATTGGATTTTAACTGTTTATGTGAAATTCGCATGGTGATTGGATATGGCCTTAGGATGTGGTTTGTTATGGATGTTTAAATTTTGTGGTTTGGTTTAAGGCCTGCGAGTTGACCAATTAATTGTAATAATTAATTAGGTTTTTATGGCCTGCGAGCCATTTTTTTTCTCAACTTGTGAGATCTATTTTATTTAGTATAGTTCTTAGCTAGTGCTAGATAGAGTAGATTATTAGCCAAGATTGAAGAAAAGAAGCCCAAAGCCAAAAGGAGCCACAAAAGATGGAGCGTTGAGAATGGAGCATTCCACATGACTATGAAGGATGGACCAAAAGATGAAGACGCATGGAGATGTGTTTTCTTTTAGGGTTCATAGATAATTCCATTGGCTTGGAATTATCTTAGTCTAGAAAATGCCATATTCACATCACGTTTTATTCTTGTTTTGTGGTTGTTTATTTTATTGTCTTATTATTTTTCGGTTGGTGTATGAATGATGCATGCAATTAGGATAATAAGACAATTAGACAACTCGGATCTATTATTTGGAGTTGTGCCCAAACTCAAATAGATAGATTAGTTGATATTGATCAACAAAGCGATTAAAATTGAATATAAAATCCCTCAAAAATCAAATTTTTTGTTCTTGCCTTCTCGTTATTTAAACACTCATTATCATCATGATTTATCAAGTTCGCGCGTGCCAAAGCATGGCGACTTGGTTCATAATGATGGAATGCGATGGCACAAGCTAGTAATGTGCAATTGTTTAAATAAGAGGTTGAACACAACTAGGCTATTAATATGATTAAAAACCTAGAGGCAATCAATTGGGATTATCCATATGGATGGATAAATAAGGAGTTATTTGCCCAATTGAACCAAGAGTTGCATAAGGGATGCAATTGGAAATTGTTCCTACCTAAAGTAGTCAAATTATGGGTGACTTGCCAAAGCAAGCTCAAAAGGAGATGAATCATGGATCTTGGCCCACTAGAAAATATAAGGATATTTTCCGCATTAATATCTTGAGGGTTATTAATCCGTAGAAAAATAGTGGGAGCTATATTTGATAAACTAGTCATTATTGAATATAGTCAAAAATTCACAAATACTAAAATTTGCGTATTTTCCTTTTTGTAGAATTACAAATGGCAAACAACTCATCGAGTTCACAACATTCCCTACGATCTGTCCTGGAGAAGAACAAGCTCTCTGGAACCAACTTCCTTGATTGGTACAGAAACTTGAGAATCGTTCTCAAGCAAGAGAAGAAACTGTACGCAATAGAGGAGCATGTTCAAGCAGGTCCAGAGAACCAAACACCTGCAGCCCTAAAGGCGTATCAAAAGCGTGTTGATGACGCTAATGATGCGGCCTACCTTATGCTATGCACCATGACTTCTGTGCTTCAGAAGCAACACGAAAACATGAATGTTGTCGATATGATCGAGCATCAGAAGCAGCTCTTCCAAGAGCAGGCAAGGGTTGAGAGGTATGAGGTCTCTAAGGCATTGTTCAAGTATCATCAAGCAGAAGGGAACCCGGTGGGACCCCATGTAATCCGTATGATCGGGTATTTGGAGAATCTCGCCCGACTAGGGTTCCCGGTCGGCCAAGAGTTGGCAACCGTCTCGTGTTGCAATCGTTGCCCGAGAGTTATGGACAGTTCATCATGAACTATAACATGAACGAGATCGTAAAACCACTGCCAGATTTCCTCAATATGTTGAGGACAGCTGAACAAAGCATCAACAAGGGTAAGGGCAAGGCCATTATGATGGTGCAGAAAGGAAAGGGAAAAGGTTTGCCTCATCCTCCAAAGGCAAAGGCAAGTCAGTTTCCAAGT
The DNA here is from genome assembly GCA_023055425.1 of Linanthus parryae. Lineage (NCBI taxonomy): Eukaryota > Viridiplantae > Streptophyta > Magnoliopsida > Ericales > Polemoniaceae > Linanthus > Linanthus parryae. The sequence goes on from JALGPY010000027.1 coordinate 4,391,540, forward strand.
CCAAGGAACCTGCCCTTAAGCCTGTTGGTGGCATTGCCAAAGGTGTGACTAAAGGTGAGTGTCACTACTGCAGTCAGCCTGGAGGAGGAACTGCCCAAAATATCTGGAGGACAAGAGGCTTGGAATAGTGATTCCACCACCACCAGGTATTTTTGTTGTAGATGTCAATTTAACTGTCTCTACATCATGGGTATTAGATACTGGATGTGGATCTCACATTTTTCAAAATGTGCAGGATCTAAAGATAAGTAGAAGATTGGCTAAAGGGGAGATAGATATGCGCGTTGGGAATGGAGCAAGAGTTGCTGCGTTGGCCGTGGGCGTGTGCGAGCTATCTCTGCCTTCAGGATTAGTTTTAGAATTAAATAATTGCTATTTTGTGCCTGCTATGAGCAGAAACATTATTTCTATTTCTTGTTTGGACAAGGAAGGTTTTATTATTTCAATAAAAAACAATTGTTGTTCCTTTTATTTGAATAATATTCACTATTTTAGTGCGCAATTATTTAATGGACTGTATGTCCTTGATCTAAGCAATCCTGTCTACAACATTAATACCAGGAGGATTAAAATAAATGATCTAAATCCTGCTTACTTATGGCACTGTCGTTTAGGCCATATAAACGAGAAACGTGTATCTAGACTCCATAAGGATGGACTACTAGAATCATTTGATTTTGAATCATATGAGACATGTGAGGCTTGTTTATTGGGAAAAATGACAAAGTCCCCTTTCAATAAGAAAGGTGAGAGGACTAGTGAGCAATTGGCGCTCATACATACTGATGTGTATGGGCCATTTGCCACGCCTGCCAGGGGTGGTTATGTCTACTTCATTACACTTACTGATGATTACAGTAGATATGGATTTGTGTACCTCATGAGGGACAAATCCGAATCCTTTGAATTGTTCAAAGAATTCAAGAATGAAGTAGAGAAGCAACTTGGAAAAAGTATCAAGGCTCTACGATCGGATCGTGGAGGAGAGTACTTGAGCCAAGAGTTTGACAACTATCTTAGAGAGTGTGGGATCGTGTCCCAACTCACTCTACCCAGAACGCCACAATGGAATGGCGTGTCAGAGAGGAGGAATCGAACCCTATTGGATATGGTTCGATCTATGATGTGTCAAACCGATCTTCCATTATCGTTTTGGGGGCCACACTCTATTAAATGCAGCTTTCACCATTAACCGTGTTCCATCTAAATCAGTCATGAAGACACCACATGAGATGTGGAGTGGGAGGCGTCCCACACTGTCCTTCATGAGGATTTGGGGCTGCGATGTCTATGTAAAACGTTTACAATCAGACAAGCTAGGGCCAAAATCGGATAAGTGTAAGTTTGTGGGGTACCCTAAGGAAACTAAGGGTTACTAATTCTACAATTTAACCGATAACAAAGTGTTTGTTGCTCGGACCGGCGTGTTTCTAGAAAGAGAGTTTGTCTCTAAAGAAGCAAGTGGGAGGACTGTAGAACTTGAAGAAATTCAAGATCTACAAATCACTGAACCGATTATGGAACATGAACCACAAACGGTTGTGGAGCAACCTGTTCAGGTAACACAAGAGCTTCGTAGATCTAGTAGAGTGCGCCAGGAAGCCGAGAGGTATGGACTTCTCGTGACCGATTCCGGTGACACGATGCTCATAGATGATGCGCCGACTACCTATGAAGAGGCCATAAAAGGCCTAGACTCTCAGAAGTGGCTAGAAGCCATGAGATCCGAGATGGAATCCATGTATACCAACAAAGTATGGACTTTGGTGGAACCACCCGAAGGGGCGCGACCCATAGTGTGCAAGTGGGTCTTCAAGAAGAAGATCGACATGGATGGTAATGTGATTACCTATAAGGGCTGATTGGTGGCTAAAGGATTCAGACAAATTCATGGTATTGACTATGATGAAACCTTTTCACCAGTCGCTATGACCAAATCCATCCGAATCCTACTTGCGATTGCAGCATACCATGACTATGAGATTTGGCAGATGGATGTCAAAACAGCATTCCTTTATGGGAATCTCCTCGAGGACGTGTATATGATACAGCCGGAGGGTTTTGAGGATCCCAAGCAAGCCAACAAAGTCTGTAAGCTGCAACGATCCATTTATGGATTGAAGCAAGCTTCTAGAAGTTGGAATCGACGTTTTGATGAAGTAATCAAAGAGTTTGGCTTCATCAGAAACGAAGATGAGTCTTGTGTCTACAAGAAGGTTAGTGGGAGCTCTGTAGCTTTTCTGGTCTTGTATGTGGATGACATACTACTCATTGGAAACGACGTTCCCATGCTGCAATCTGTTAAAGATTGGCTAGGGAAGTGTTTCTCAATAATATGGGAAGCAGCCTATATACTCGGTATAAAGATCTATAGAGATAGATCTAAGAGACTGCTAGGCCTAAGTCAAAGTACATAAATTGACAAGGTGATGAAGCGGTTCAACATGCAAGATTCCAAGAAGGGATTCTTGCCCATGTCACATGGAATCACTCTATCAAAGAGTGGTTGTCCTTCCAATAAGATTGAGAAGGAATGCATGAGTAGAATTCCCTATGCCTCGGCCATAGGATCTATCATGTACGCCATGTTATGTACTAGACCAGATGTGTCATATGCCTTGAGTATGACTAGCAGACACCAATCCAATCCGGGTGAGAGTCACTGGATTGCGGTCAAGAACATCCTAAAGTACTTGAGAAGAACTAAGGATGCTTTCTTGATATTTGGCGGTGAGGAAGAGTTGCGTGTTAGGGGTTACACTAATGCAAGCTTCCAAACTGACAGAGATGACTTTAGATCACAGTCGGGATATGTGTTTTGCCTGAATGGAGCAGCGGTGAGCTAGAAGAGTTCCAAGCAAGAGACGGTGGATGATTCTACTACAGAGGCTGAGTACATTGCTGCAAATGGCGCAGCAAAAGAAGCTGTTTGGATCAACACATAGGTGTGCATTAAGGGTAATGGCGCACTGGATTGACCCATCTCTGAGAAGGCTACATACACGTTATGTTAAGTCACAAGTGCTTCTCGTGGTGCAATGGTAATGTCATCCTTAGACTTGAGGTCGTCAGATATTTTAGTTGTGGATAATTGTGATTTTGGTAGCGTTAAACACTACACCATAACTGGGTAGTTATAAAGACGTGTACCGGATACAATAAGAATCAAGCTTAGAGATCGTAGTGGACGTAGATAGAATTTGTCCCTCCCACATAACAAGAGCAAATATCCTAGGCCACTAGAGGGATAGTGCTTATAGAATGTCTGGCCAGACTCAAATAAATCAATATGGGATATTGATGTTATTTGCGCGAATAAGGCTATTCCCATGGATCGAGAAACTATGGATTGGATATACGAGTGTGACTTGTATGTCTCGTGTCCAATCCGGATATAGAGACAAAGGGATGAGACAATTACTTGTACAAGGTTTGTCATGATGACTATTCTATTAGTTGGCTAGAATTGATGTTTTGCTATTAGCAAATTGTTGCTACCAACTAGATAGAACCTATGGGGTCACACTCTATATAGAGTTGAACTAGATTTGAGAATTAATTAATAGGATTAATTAATTAGAAGGATCACTTTGCAACACCATGCAAACTTAGTAGGACTAATTTGTAAGGAAGAGACTAAACCGAATTCTAGTGGGACTAGAATAGGTCTTTTAGGTAGGTGGAAAAGATTTGTTGTACTATATAAAGGACACTCCTTCCTTCCTTCCCACACTTATGAACTTATTGATCATAACTTGAGTGGGAGAGAATAAAAAAGGAGACAGCAAGCAAGCAAAGAGGGAGCTGCCCCCCTTTTGCCGCCGCCCGTCCCCGTCGGCCCACAAGGAGGCCGAGACCTCCTTGTTGTCTCGTTTTGCGTGATTCTTCTACCTCTTCCTCATTCCTGGCAAGCAAAAAAGATTGGAAGATCTAGAATTCAACTCTAGGCGTGGATCAACTATAGAGAACGTGACAGAATTCACGTTTGAAGTCATCAAGGAGAAAACCCTAAGGTGTGTTATTGATTTCTTCCCTTACCATCGTTATGTCTCTTGACTTGTGATCCTTGGATGGTATTGCATGGATTATGTTTGTTTGTGTTTCCGTTGCGCATCCATGATTAAAACCCCACATCATTGCGGGAAAGTTTTATCCCAGGTATGTTATTAGAGGATTGTTTGGCTTGTAGGTGAGAAGACAAGGCTTGGAGGTAAATAATAAAGAGGTACGGGGAAAGGGGGTCACCTTGTCTTAATCCGGCCTGGGGTGAGAAAACATCTGATGTTTCTCCATTAACAAGCACAGAATATGAAACAGTGCGGATACATTGGGAGAGAAGACGGATCCTCCTGTCTAGAAAACCCAGCAAAAGAAGGTCATGTTCGAGGAAGTCCCAATTGAATCTGTCAAACGCTTTACTCATATCCAATTTTAGGGCTGCCAAATGGCTCCCAGATCGTTGATTCTTTATTTTACAGAAGAGTTCATTTGCTAGGAGAGTGTTATCCGTAGAAGGCCGTCCCGAAACAAAGGCGGATTGACTGTGGGATATAATGTCAGGTAAAATCAGGCGCAGTCTATTTGCAAGCACTTTTGAGATGATTTTGTAAATCGTCGTGCATAGACTGATCGGGCGGAAGTCAGCTGCAGTAAGTGGAGTGTCATTCTTCGGTATGAGGGTTAGCAGGGTATGATTGATTTGCTTCAGAATGTAACCAGAATTTAAAAAGGACAGGATTGCCTTGGTAGTTGGATGGCTCACTAGATGCCATGCTTTTTGGAAAAGACAGGCGGCAAACCATCTGAACTCGGTGCTTTAAAAGGCCCCATCTGAAAGACTGCAGTCCTAATTTTCGAGGCCAGAAAAGGCCGGTTTAGGATTTGAAAATGATTGTTGTTTAGACGAGGCGAAAAATCATTCCAGCCTTCCCAAGACACTACACCAGATACATTTGGCAAGGTAGGGTTGTAGAAAGTTTTAAAGTAATGGTGTAAATGTTCAGCAAGTTCCCGTTGAGATGTTAAAGTGGTTCCTTCAGGGGTGAGAAGGTGTAGGATTCGGTTTCGACTGACTCGAGATTTGAAATGGGCATGGAAGTAACGAGTGTTACGATCACCGTTGATGAGCCACCGTGTTTTTGCTCTTTGTGCCCAGAGAAGTTCCTCTTTTTGATAAAGCGATTCGAGATCCATCCTCGCTTGGACCTGCTGCTGGTGCCAGGCAGCTAACAAGTGGGTTGTAGCCGGAGGCGGGATTTGGGTATGTGTCTCTAGTCTAGTTTGAGCTGCGCGTATGAGGCCATTAAGTGGGCCAAGCCCATTTTTCACCCAATTGCGAAGTAAAGTCTTAGCAATTTTACAACGCATGACCAGTTGATATAGTGGTGAGCCCGTACATGGTTAATTCCAAGCTTGGCCAATAAGGTCATAGCACTGGTTATAATGAAACTAGAAGACCTCAAATTTAAAACTACGCATTTTCGCTCGACTCGGTTTTTTGACATATAAGAGACACGGCCCGTGATTAGAGCCCATTATAGGCAGGTTAAGTAGGTATGAGCACGCGAAGGCTTCAAGCCATTGTGAGTTGGCGAAAGAGCGATCAAGTCGCTCGTAGGTGCAATGGAAGGAGCGATTACTAGTCCAAGTGTAACGGGATCAAGTCGCTCGTAGTTTGCTCCGGGAATGTAGCTATGAGGGGTTGATAAGATGTTGATCTTATCAGGGGGATCCAATATTTGATTAAAATCGCCATGCACACTAAAGGTCCCGAGACCTGATTTAAAACAGTGCATAAATATTCCCAAGTGCTTTGACGGTTAGACATGGATGGGGCTCCATATATACACGCCAAAGTCCAAGACCCTAAATTTGATGTAAAGAACCCAAGAATAATATTATCCGATTTGTAGTAGACGGTAAAATTTACTGGAGAACGCCACGCAACTAACAGTCCTCCACTTAACCCGTGGGAATCAGTGCCATCCGTAAAGGAAAATCCCCAACGTTTGGCGTGGTCAGATGCTACGGATATCGACGATTTGGTTTCCGAAAGAAAGACAAAGGAAGGCTTATAATCTAGGACAATTTTGCGCGCGGTGTGAATCGCCAAGGAGTGTCCCAAACCTCGGCAATTCCACGCCATGGTCGTCACAGCGATTCCCGTGACTGTTGTGGGACAGTCACGGAGAACCTAGTTTGAGTGGCCAGGGAATGATATGGCAGTGATTGTGAACATGCAGATTGTAAAGTAGAGACATAATCCAAGTGTTGCACAGTAGATTTTGCGTGGTTGATAACTAATAACTTGTGCTTACCTGAAGTGTTTGGAGAGAGAGAAGCAGTCAGAGCATCGCTTTTGATTCCTCTGATACGCACTGGTATAGGAGTGAATTTGAATCTCTTTCTGGTGCGAAGCTTCAGATTACGCTTTCTCTTGATTCCACGAGAGGAAACCGCATCGTCGCCGGAATTAACGCAGGACCCATCGGAGAATGGAGCAGTCCGATCGGAGTCACTGGCAAATTCCAGTCCAGGGCTTAAACCCGCCTTGCGAAGTTGTCGACGGAAAATTCGATCAAATCCGCAGCAGAAAGCCGTAGAAGTGGACGATGGTTTTGCAGGAGCAGAGTGGGTGGTTGATGTTTTGGATTTTCGTGGGTTTGGTTTGAGGAGGCTGAGCAGTGAGCCCATGGTTTGAGAGTTTATGGGTTGGAGAGGTAGTGAAAAGTGAATGGGCTGAGGCAAACACCCGTAGATATAGTAGAGAAACCCACATGGTAGTTGGAAGGTGGGCTTAATAAAGAGGCCCATTAATATGAGATAGATATATGTCCAATAAAGAAACAGTAGGTAACAATTAAGAGTTAATTGTGGTAAGTATGGTAGAAAGTCAAAGGTATGGTTTGGAGGGAGTGTATCAGACGAAAAGGAAGGGGGATACAGTGTCTTTGTGCCACGTGGTGTGGTATTGTGAAGAGGTGATAAAGTATGTGGAGAGTTGTGTAATTTATCATCATTAAGGTGCAGGTATTTAGGTGCAAGTAAACCACTGCAGGTAAAAGACATAAAAAAATGAGAACCTGTACTCTGTAGTGATCCGCTTGATCCACGTGGCGTGCTCTCGAATTGTTCTGAGGAAGAGAAGCTTCCTTCTGCAAGTGGGTCATCCGACAGAGATGGTGTCTGATACGGCGTTGAAGCTGGCCCCACAGAGGAGTCATGATTGCCTTCCGAAACCGCTGGTGTGTTTGGAGAGTGGTTTTGCATGGGTGAAGACGGTATTTACTCCGCCACATCGAGAACCGGCGTAGCTGTGAGATCATCAACCGGGGCCACCGAAGCAGAGTCCTCAACCATTGGCGCAGGGTCGTTTAGGTTGAATCTGAGACCCATTGGAAATATTCGAAGAAGATGATATAGCGTATACCGTGTGCTCAGATGGGTCAGAATCCATCGCTTCATCCTCTGTGAGATTCTCAAAACCATGAGCTGCCGGAAAATCTTCCTCTGGTAAAGATGGCGGAGATGGCATATGACGCCATAAAAACCAAGGAAGTTCTCCACATGGTTCTTGTTGCCATTCTATACCTGTTGGGCCTTCCACATAACCTGCAGTGATTCGCGTCGTGCGTTCTAGGTTGACATTTGTGATGGTCCTGAGAAACCTGGTGTAAAGGAGATTGTGGATAATGGTGAATTGTGACCCCAAACCTGTCAACCATGCTTTCGAGGCAAACCCAGTGTTGATTCATTGCGGCAGATTGAGAGAGAGTGCAGTAGAGCTCCGTATGACCCATTTTGCCGCAACGACAACATAGACGATATATTTTCTTGTAGCTAAAGTAGAGAAAAGCACGTGTTGTTGTCTAATTTGAGTGTTACTCCGGGTAGTAGAGCTTCACGGATGTCCAATTGAACCAAGACCTTCATGGTGCATTGGAGAGTACCAGAGAGTGTATCTGGATGATGATGAGAAACCCTCCTGCAATTTCGCCAAGACCGTGAACAAGTTGTAGGCTGATGTAGTCGTAAGGGACGTTGTGAATTGTTAACCAAACAACAGCAGTCGTCATGGTGTTGGGTGAATAAATGAAGTTTGGCTGCCATTGTTTGAGGAGGACCATAGCTCCTAGTATGTTGACAATGCGTATACGAGCGATATCTACTATGTCTTGTTCGTTGAAGAATTCCACCCAATAGAACCTTGGAATTTCCCATTAATAGACCTTTAAGGGTGGACCTTCCAGGTTCCAATATGTATTCATGGCTATTTCGAGTTGAGATGCCGTAAGGTGCCTGTCATCCTTCACATAGGCGACCAGGAAATGGCTTCGATTAAGTCTTCGCACTTCACGAAAGTTGTCTTCAGAAGGGAAAAGACCAGGCGAAATGAGATAGTGGTTTGGGTAGGCGTGTACGCCTGAAAGTTGGAACTCCGGTGAGTTCATGTCGTGATAGTTCAAGAAAAACAGAGTATTGAGCTTCCCTCTTTCAGAATATAGAGGTATAGATCAATGACTCCAAAAAGCACGTGCTAGGTTTTTGAGAAAAGTTCATATCCATACTCAATTCTGGAGGGATGGAGTCATACGTAGTAATTCAAGAACAAAGTTTGTTCACATAATCATTGATAACTATTCAATTCTGATTTACAGCACTAGACTGAAGCACAACAGATACTTGTACTTTAACTGGAAACAGATATTTGAAAAGGGAACGAACATTTCTTGTCTTGTATTTCGTCATCTCAACATGTCCCAGTCGTTGAATTCAATTATCACTGTTCCCATGGAAATATGACGAGGTCCGGACATGATTGCTGTCGATTAGTTGGGCAATCAATGGTTTTGCCGTACTTATTATAGCAGATCCATATCTCAGACAGTTGAACATTCCTATTTTGGTCAAGGTTACAGTACAATTCGGGATATTTCTTGGTGAATCTCTTAACCACTTCCCTAATCAAATCCGATCGGTATGCGACACCATCGGAAGGAATAATACCGTTGCTCATGAGAGTCGCGAAGAGGTTCTTATTCTGTATCATAAGCATAGTGGCCAGATAAAAGTATGTGTTTTGATCATAGCACGATAAAGAGCAAACACCGTGCTTTTCCCATTCGTACATCCAGAAGCTTTCATGTCTTCCCTCTCGCAAATCTGGCCAATGTTCTTTCAGCCTATCAAGTAGCCCCCCATCCTGTGAAAAACCAAGCATATCATACTTCTACTTCTCATATGTACTTCGCATATATAAATATACACACACACACACCAACACCAACACAAAAACACACCGTCGTGAAAGATTGTTAATTCATGAAGTAAAAGACGACGGTCACTAAAAAGAGACATGGTCATATTATTTACACGATCACGAAAAATTGACAAACGGTTATTGGCGATAAATAGTTTAAATAGTACTTCCTCCGTTCTCTCTTCTCCTTCTTACTTATCTAAAAAGTATGTTCTCTTTTCTCCTTCCTAATTTCGTAAAAAAGTAATATTTTCATAGTCAAATGACAATTTTGTCCCTACCGAAAATGACCCACAGGTGAGTAGTCACCTTTAAAAGTGTATTACAATTTGTAATAGGGTAAAAGACAAAAACCACCCTCCTTAGATGGGTTATATACAAAAACAACCTCATTGTTTGGGGATATACAAAAACCACCCCTGTCTCCGTTAACCTTTGACGGCACACTAACGGAGGGGTTAAAAGACAAAAATACCCCCAAAAATTTAAGAAATTATCCACTATAAATATAATTTCCTTCTCTTATCCTCCCATTTCCCCTAACCTTAACCAACTTATCTCTTTCTCTCTCTCTCATCATCCTCTCTTCTCCACCAACCATCAGAACCTCCTCCTCCAACCTTATCCTATGTCTCTACGTCCCTCCCACTGCCCCACTCCTTCATCGACCCACCGAATAACGTCCGGTCACTTGCCTTTTCTTCCGCCGAGGAAGCTGCAGCCGAGCGCCGGCGCTTCGGAAGACGACCACCTCCCTCTCTAGACGGCGCCGGCGGGCTAGTTTGCCCCTTCACGCTCTCCGCCGTCACGGTAGCCCTCGCCCGCCGCCCGATCAGAATGCGACGATGCTTCCGGACACCCCTGCCGCCCTCGTCGGCCCCAGCCTGAGCCTCCACAACTGCGTCGTGTCCCTAATTCGCGCCGGCGACCTCGATACCGCTTCTTTCGTCGCTCGCCAGGCCGCGTATTGCCGGTTACACAGTCGATCTGTTTCTGGATCTTCTTCTTATTCTTTTTCTTCTTATTTTTCTTTGTTTATTTGGGGCTCGACTGATTAGCAGGGTGCTGGGTTGAATTGGGTTTACAGAGGCTTGGATTGTTCTTTTACAGAGGCTTGAATTGGGTTTTTGGTCAATTGCTGGCTTTTTTGTAACAATTGGATTGTTCAGATATACAAAAACCATTCTGGGTTGAATTGTGTTTGTACTTCTCAACGTGATAATGGTAGGTGATGGAGTCAGTAGGTTGTGAGGTCAGGTTGGTTCATGGTGTGTGTTGGCAGTGGTGATTTAGGTAGTTGTTAGTGTAGTGCAGGCAATACGATGAATGGTGGCAAGGTTGGTTAATGCAATATTGGATTGTTATGGTAGTGAAGGAGGTGGGTTTTAGATGGTGAAAGGGCTGTTGTGTTGGAGTTTTGGTGAAAATACAAAGTGGAGTTGCAGTGGAGTCCTTGGTTTGTATGTTGTATGTTGTATGTTGGGTGGCGATGGTGGTGGGGATGTGGTGGTGGCGGCGACGGTGGTGGCCAAGAATGCCAAGAACACATAGAACACCAAGAACAAAGAACAAAATAGACACAAAAAACAAATAAGGGTAAAATTGTCATAAAAAGGTCAGATTGCACCCCCAGCTCAACTGACATTAACAGAAGGGTGGTATTTGTCCAACGTCCGTCACTGACAGGGGTGGTTTTTGTATATCCCCGAACAATGAGGTTGTTTTTGTATATAACCCATCTAAGGAGGGTGCATTTTGTCTTTTACCCTTTGTAATAACTGCCACAAGTGAGGGCATAAATGTATTTTACCTCCCTCCCTTATTCCAAGTGCGGATTTGGAATATGAAGGAGAACGGAGAACTGAGGAAGTATGATTTATTATGTTTAAATAACGAAACAAGGCTGTCTGGCAAGTATATCTCTTTGTAAATTGTACATTATATTGTATTTTAAGGTGTTGGTGTGTGTGTTTTTTTGGCGTATGGTTTTGATTTTTGTGATCGAGTAGTTGAGGTCCAAAAACCAGAACTATAAATCGTACAAAAGTTTGAATCCAAACTGCCTATCATACTATTGAATTTTGTGAAAATACAACCATCAATAAGGTTCCTGGATTGGGATTATGAAAATAGAGGATACAAAAGCTACCTGGATTGGAGAATATGACACGGTATAGCAGCTGATTAAGAGTGGCCCATTAACGTTGTTAGGCCACAAACCATGTATTGTGAAATCAGCCGTTGGTTTCGATGTACACGGTTTGCCAGTGTTACAGAGAGATGTAGGCCATGTTAATGCCAACACAAAGTAATCAAACTTTTGGTATTGTGCTTGCGCTCCAACGTCAGAGAGTGAAAGGAACGTCACAAGAGAAAGCACCGTGAACTGGATCAACTTCCCCATTATGTGACTGAATGTCTATGGCCTACTCGAAACAAATTTTAACATTTATATAGACACACTAAATGCACATTCGATTGCCGGCTTAACATTAAGATAGTTGTTTGCACTTATATAAAGACTACGGCAATTACAATGTTAGAGTTCAGTCTCATTGACAAAATAAATAATGTATTAGTTAGTTGTCAAACAATTAAATATATATTTGAAAACCTCTTCACAAAGTTAAATGTCTTTAGTTACTGGATTTTGCAATATGTCCATAATACTTCTTCCAGTAACTGAATCTTCCTGCTGCCATTTGACTTTGCGTGATTTGGTTTCGGAGACGGCATATCAGTTGTACATAATATATGATCAAAGATTTGGTGCGTGTACTTTGGAGTTGACCACTGTGAGACTTTTAGTCGAGTGGCTAAAGATCAGACCACTAATATAGTTGTTCTTACTTTAACATTGTCATCTTGTTGGGAGATAAGAAAGTTTGAACATTTCAGATGCGTTCTTCCATGAAAATTTACAAGTGCATATGACTCAGCCTAAGGATCTGTTAACTTGTCAAGAAAGTGAAGGAAAGTGAGGGAAAAGAAAATAATAACCGTTTTGTTTTCCTTCATGTGTGTTCAGTTGTGGGATCCATTATTTTTATTTGGCTTAATTACTTAATGCATACCTCCAGTATACCGAAACTAACACTTTGCAACCTCCACTTCTAGAATATGCTTATTACATCCCCCATTTGCAATAAATCATACTTGTTGAAACTGGTAAAAAAATTCCGTCACACACTTAACGGAATGAACCGTTAGTTGACTACTATGTCCTTTTGTTTAAGGGTAACATTGTCAATATGTTTTTATGTATGAACACCAACAACGTCTTCATATAACCACCGAACCATGACCATCGCCGCCAGACAAACCCAGAATCTGAAAACATAAAACACAGATTTCGGCCATGAATAACTCTAAGTAGCCATTTGATTCCAGCAAGGTTTCTCAAATGTTTTACACTTGACCAGTAAAGACATTCCAGAGGCTCCTTTCCCCTACATATATGTAGCTGGAAAACATGATTATTCTAATCATCTGCAGTAATCAAGTTTAGAAGGATACAAAAAAACTAACGAACAGGTCAATTCACTCGCTCTTCATTCATCACCGAGGCCACCATCCCCAAACTTCTGTTATCACCAAGAATAGATTGAAACCCAAACCCAACCTAGAATAGATCGAAACCCAGTCGTACGGTAAATCGAAGAGAGAGGGAGAGAAGAGAGATCGAGATGGAGAAGATTGAGGGAGAGAGACATCAATTCAAGCCGAAGATCGAACAGTAGAGTCTCCAATCTCCATAATCACTTCTCCATCAATCAATCAATCCAAACCCAAATTGAGGCGGTTTCCGTCGGGCTCGAGGTCAGAGCTTCGGTGTTAGCTCAGTCCTGACTGAGGGGAGAGGGAGCTACAGTGATGGATCGATCGGAGAAAAACCTGGATGAGAAAGAAACATAACCAACAATGGTGGCGGCTCCGGTGGTTTTTGTCGGCTCCAACTGTTGGTGGGATTCTTGCGCAGAACCGAAGGGAAGAGACAGAGGAACAGAGCATGAGAGAGAAGAGAGGAGATAGGAGAGGGATACCGGTGTGAGAAATTTCAGGGGAGATTGTTGAAGAGGAGAAATTGCAGGAGACTTGAGATGGGATCGTGGATTAACACATGTAATTTTCTTCCCCTTCTTCTTATCTTCTGTAGAGAGATGAGATAGATTTTTTTTTATGTAAATTTGACAAAAATACCCTCCCTTAGTGGATGGTGTTTGGAAGGATTATTTTACCAGTTTCAATAAGTAGGATATATTGCAAATGGGGAATGTATTAAGCCTATTTTAGAAATGGGGCTTGCAAAGTGTTAGTTTTGATATACTGGAACTATTCATTAAGTAATTAAGCCTTTTTATTTTCCTGCAAGAAACATTTTCTTTCAAATTTTATCCTCATAAAAGCACAGGATATTGCATGAAATTCGTATTACTACTTACTTTCCCACATAATTTCTTATGAAATTAACACACATTGGAAACTAAGTTTCTACTCTTTTCATTTTCCTTTCTTATAACTTTCTCGGGAATCATTTTCTCACACATCTTTCAACCAAGATTGTCCTTATGTGTGCGAGTTGTAGAAGAGCTCATATGAGTTTAAACAAGCACCTAGAGCTTTTGTACACCAAATTGTCTTTATCTTTTACTGTAGAATGTATAGCACCTCATGATCTCAATTCAAGGTTAATGCGACCAAACGATAATCAAATGTAAAATAATATTTAGGAATAAAACAATTAAATAATTTTATCACGTTAAAATGCATTTGTATAACCTGATTAAAAAGCCTTAGTCGCGGTAGATATAAAAATATGTTGTGATGTCTACGTGGTCTAAGTACGTTTGTCACATATGCCTAGTGAAGCTACCCCATCCCTAATGAGATCGCATCTCTAGTGGATTTAAAGAAACAAGATGCCACTGAGTCTATAAAATGTCTGTAAAAAATGAGTGAGAACAAACTACATGTAAAGCGATGAATTAGCCATAAGTATATATCGAAATAAAAGAGGAAAACTTTAGACAACAAGCAGAAAATGAGCTGGAGTTTTACAAAAGTATATAACAGAACACAGCTATATGTTGAAATAAAAATGGAGTATCAAAAGAAATAATATTCCTCGAGTAACCGCTTTCCCTTAAAAGTATCAGTTGATTCAATTAAAGAGTAACAGTTCAAGAGTATCCCACTTTCATGTAATCTTCAACTCATTTGGTTAGGGCAGAGGCCGATGCTCCACGAGCCACTAACATGATCGACATAAGCAGGATCATGATACTCAATTCAATTAGGGTACCTTCTAAGGGTTAAGAACCCAAATTTCACCTCAGCATTATGGGAGCCTGTACGTTAATCCTTCCACATAAGTCATTGCTAAAGGCATTAAGTGTCGACACCCCTATACTTTAGTGATCTTTACAAGTACAAGTAGTACTCTTCAGCTCTATAAACCCATTGGACCTCGTATCATGGTAAGACTGAGCTCGCCGGGCAGGATTTGTAAATAGTAAAGATTTATACATTAATATGAAGCATCGCGTCCAGCCGAATCCATAATTAATTAGGGGAGCGCATGGCGCCCAGGCGTTAGCCAGCACACTAGCACAACTATGTACATTGTCATAAATCTATCACAAATGTTTTATTTATACTCGTGTCTTGAAATATCTGTTCAGGGTCATATCACGAGAACTCTTGGAACAGTTTATGTGACATTTCGAAATTTCTCAAGAAGTATTTGTTACAGTGTGATATAAGATGTGAAGTAGTCTTAAGAATATTTTCCAGGTTATGCTTTGGATGCACCTGAGTTTGGGTGAAGATATGCCAACCCTGCCTAGGTAATTATCCAGATGATAGTAGTGTACTTCTTATTACTTGATTTGTTCTCTAAGGTTGCGTTTGGTAACCTTGATTTAGATTTGAGTTTGGATTTAAAATTCAAAATTTCATATTCTAAAATTTAAAATGCCGAGGGATTTGAATTTTCTCGTTTGGATGCTACTAGCGGTCTAGTTAAGAATTTGAATTTCAAAGTTCATTAATTATTTAATGTCAAAAGAGAACACATACGTGATCATGTCCCAGTGGTTCATGGTTAAGCCAAAAGAGTTTGATGTGTGCTTGCGGGCGAGGTTCAGGGTTCGATTCCCTGGAAAAGCAAGTTTTTAAACAAACAGCATGAAACCTAAGCTCGGCTTCTCCACTAACAGACAACTGCACGCGCAGGATTTCAAATTCCACATAATATGTTGGAATTTCAAGTCCAAACCCTATAAGGAGTCCAAACATTAGATTTCATTCGAAATTACCCCAAACCCAAATTCACCCCCAAAATTCGATGTTATCCAAACTGACCGTAGAAGAATTAGTAGTGTACTCGATTTCATATTACTTAGTTTGTTCTCTTAAAGAATTATTGATTAGTAACCACTGATTTAGGACCCCGAAGCACTGAATTTTAGTACGTAGGAAATTTTAACAATCTATTTTATTTAAGTCTGGGTTTAATGGACCAAAGTGAACCAACACTACAAGAAATACAAGTTTTTATGAGGGCAGAATGCCCCAGCAAATGGGTAATACCATTGCAAAAGGATTTTTTGCGAGGGCATTTTGCCCTCGCATGGCGTCGCAATAGCTATTGTAGTAAAATAGTTTTTAAAGACAAACTCTCGCAAATTAGGCTTTTTCGGACAACACTTGACCATCGCAAAAGAAGGATAACCTTCGCAAAAATTGTTAGTCATGAAGGTTCCATCCCGTCTCAAACATGTAACCTCGCAAAAAAAAAAAAAAAGAAAAATATATACGATGAAAATGGAATATCACAAATAAAGTCGTCCCTTTGCAAAAAGAAATCTTTTACAAATGTTCTTAACTGTTGAAAACTACCGTATCATCACAAGCTCTATAGTTGTGAGGGATCTATACCAGCTACTGGTTTGACTAACTAGAAATGACTCCGACATATTCTATTCCCATTGCATGCCCAAAAAAAAAAAAAAAAAAAAAAAATCACAAAAGACAATATAATAAAGCTACTGCAATTTGCAATTAGCCTAAAATAATAATACAAGTCATGAATTGCCAAGTTTTGATGTAAATTGTAATAATTAGTGAAACTTGTACATTAATAAGAATGATTGGGAGGCCATTCGTGTAACAAGAGTACAATTGCGTCCCAAAACATGAACGGAAAAATAAATGTATCTAACATTGTACTGCTACAGTTCTTTCAGCATCCTAAAAATCCTGTACCACTATACATCTACATATTGTGCATTTCCCAACACTGATGTACCATTTGTTGTATAAAAGTTTCTAAAATATTATTTTTGTGTTTAAATTTAAATTGTGACTTTTCTAAAAAAGTTGTGTTGTTCCAAATAAACAAACAATTGTGTCTTTTTACTAGTGTATTTTTTGAAGAGCTGCTTCAAGCACCATTTCATGTGTATAAATACAAGTGGTCTTTAGTTGTCAAATTAAGTTTTTCAGATTGGTGTCTCTCTTCTCTACATGTCCGGGTTGGGTTCTAATTTAGGAGAAGACAAGAAGTGCAATCTTGTCCTCTCCGCCGCGGTAGGCATTATATCGGTGGGTAGAATTTCCGTGTATCCCATATTGCACCGTATAGTGGGGGAAATTACTATCCTAAAGATAGGTCCTAGAACGCCTTAGCCTACGCAATCAATCTCCTCATCTCCAAAAATTCGATAAGTTTTTCTATCTCTTTTACTAGTTGTGCACAGGAGATTCCGGCGGGGAGACCTCCGTGTACACCGTATGTAGAGGATCAAGGATTGCACAGGAAGAGCGGGGTTGTGTGTAGGGAGAGAGTAAGGCAGTAGTAATGTCTGAGAGAGAGACAGAGGTTTGGCAGAGCTTCCGCGTATGGCAAGTGTGTCCTCCCTTGTATGGAAAGGTTAACGTCCTATATATAGCAGGGAACGTGACCGTTGTAGTGTGGTTAATGCGCCCATTGATGGCGGCTTAATTAGCTTAACCATAACGGCACGTTCGTCCTCATATATAGGGACCGTTACAGCACGTGGTGCGCGAATACTGGAACCGTTACGAGGTTGACCGGGTTTGACCGGATTGACCGGGTTTATGGAGCTCGTGCCATAGATCTCTCAAAACAGTTACTAAAGGTCGCGTGCGGGCTTGGCTCGCACGCGACAGGGCTTACTCTAGCCTCCAAACCACTAAGTCCCTACAAGTCCCGTGCGGTGGTATGCGAGGGCTCTGTCTCGCAGCCCCCACATGGATCACCTCGGCTGGTGATCCAGTGTGTGTGGAGCACAATATGGTGTGCTGGATGGTTGCCACGTGGCCAAGATCTGTCAGCTCAGAAAGCACTATCTACATTAGCCCCCTTTCTGCGCGTGAAGACTCATAGCTGTATAGACTTCCATGCGCGGAAACCAACATACGCGTCGCCGCCACGCACCAATTCAAATACGGGTAAGTTCAGCCCCCGTGCGTGCCATTATGACCTAAAACCCCTAGAGTCGTGCCGTCTGGCCTTTAGGGTTTTAGGCGTGACGTCAGCTTGTCCTGTGATTGCGCGATTCGACGGTGACGGTTGCGATTCGACTACTGAAAGGACGCAACCCTTCATTGTTTTGGATAAATACTTTGTATCCTCCATTGTTGCAAAGCATCACTTCTTTCTATTAAAGTGAATGGTACCCGGAGATCTTCGAGAGCAGATTCAGATAATCAATCACCAGTTTAGAACTGCAAATCGTGTTCTTCAACTGTTCTTATCCAAGCAGGCTTCAAGAAAACAAGGTTGGCCTTGTTCAATTTTGATTTAAGATATCAGTGTTTGCCTTGAACTGCGTTGAATCTGTAAGCCCAGAACATATAATCTGTTGAAACTTGAAAAGAAGCCTTGATCTTTGAACCCACTTTTGCTTTAATCCTTCAATAATAAGAACTTCAGATGTGAGATCTTGAAATCACTGATAACTCCCTGATTTCTGAAATTGATACCAGAAACTGTTCGTCTTTCTTTGCATAGATCTTGAATTTCAAAATTCAAACTGAAGTGTGGTATTTCTCCCC
Source organism: Linanthus parryae (assembly GCA_023055425.1). Lineage (NCBI taxonomy): Eukaryota > Viridiplantae > Streptophyta > Magnoliopsida > Ericales > Polemoniaceae > Linanthus > Linanthus parryae. The sequence continues at coordinate 4,409,880 of JALGPY010000027.1, forward strand.
CTTTTTTTCTTGCTCTTCCGCAGGAATGGCCAAGACAAAAGGAACCAGACCTGTCAAGGAAGATGAAGAGATACCCGACCTTCCGCAGGCCTTGTGGCGAAAAGCCCCCTATTTAGGTGGCAAAGATTTCTACCATGCGAGGGTTAAGGCGAAGAGGATGCCTGATCCTGTCCCGGTTGAGGGATTGCTGACACTGACTCGCCCAGTTAACTCAGCCTTGCTCGAGTTGATTGGTTCCGAGGATGTGGTTCGATTGGGAATCGAGAACGGGCAATTCCCCTACACTGCGATTTCTACCCAGGCGTTCGTCCAGAAATTGGACTATATGGATGAGTGGATTGACCACGTGTTGACCAATCATGCTGCGACTCTTGATGATGCCGGCGTATACTTCGCCGTTCGTGCTATGAAGGGTGCTGCCGTGAAGCTGGATCAGTCCATGCTTCTAGACCTTCTGTCCCGTTACTCGCCTGCGACTCACACGTTCCATTTTGCTGAGTTCGAGGCTGCCCCCACACTCGAGGACGTGCAAATGCTGTACGATCTTTCCCCCATGGGTGAAGTGGACCCTTTGAGTCCTTTGAGGACATCTGCGGAGATTGCTTTATACACGCAGATGGAGGAATGCCTAGCAGAGGTAAAGAAAATCTCTACTCGGTGGACCACTACCAAGGCACTTCCAAACTGGCAGTTGGTTGATACGTCTGCGAAGAACACCTGGAACAAATGGTTGCAGTACTTCTTTCGAGACTATGCGAACAGCAGCATCACTAAGAAGCTTCTGAGTGAGAACCCAGAGGCCGAGAATTATGTAGAGGGTAAAGGCTATCACTTGACCCTTTGTGCTTTTCTCTGTGCTTGGTTGTCGAGGTACCTGATTGATGGTCACCCACATGATGGGGTCTTCTACCATGTTTTGCCACTTGCTGTGAGGCTCGCCCTTGGCCAGAGAGTCGCACTCGGACCCTTGGTCTTGGGCACGCTGTACTATAGGCTTGATCAACTGGTTCTGGCCATGAAAGAGTCGCGTGGCCGCCTCGATGTACTGAATTTTGTCAATATCTCCTTTTTGACAATGTGAGTTTTCGAGCGATGGCCATCCTATGCTCCAACTGCTCTCAAACTCGACAAGTGGTGTCCCCCAGGTGAGACGGAAGAGCGTAACAGCGGCAGGGCTGCGAGGTGGTTTGGAGCGAGCAACACCAAGTGCGTTTGGAGTTTGATATGCGACAAACGGAAAGAGTTTACTGCCAGGCCCTATGCCACACGTGTTGAGAACGTGCGATGGTTTCCAAGGATGTACCCCTCTAAGGGTGTTGTCTTCTCATAAGAGCTGCTCTTCGAAGAGGGATCGCATTTTCATGAGCGCTATCGCGAGTTCTTTTGCTGGTGTCTGCGAGGTTCCCTTCCTGCCCTCGCAGAGCATATTCGCGAGCTCGCGCCAAGGTATGAAAAGATTACTGTGGACGTTGACCCCACTCGAGTTTCTCCCCAGTTCGGTTTTGACGCGGTGGCTCCATCAATCTGGCCCCAGTCCATTATCAGAGGGTGCTATAGGCGCTTGCTAACAAAGGAGTGCAAGACAGTCTTCATGAATAACCTTCCTTTTGAGCAGCCTGCAGGGACCCGCGAGGGTGGCTATTCCCAGAACTGGCTCGCATACTGGATTGCCCAGCAAACGAGGATTGAGACGCAGTCGGCCGCACAGCCAAGTAGAGCTCCCTTGATCAAGAGAAATTCTTTTCCGTTTCGCCCCAATTGCAGCCTGAGCGAGTCTGAATATGGTTGCTACTCACTGTTGGATTGTGAGAACCATTTGTGTCCTGACATCATTCTGAAGGAGAAGGTCGCCGCAGTTAAGAAGGGCGACACGCATGTCGTCAGATACAGCAAGGCATTTGCTGAGGCAAGCAATTTCTTCGCGTGCGTTAAGCTTTTGATTTTCTTATGCTGATGCCTTCATTCTGTACTGTTTGCTGTAGTGTCATGTGCGGAGATTCGCATCTGGTGATCGCTCCAAGTCATTGGTTAACACCATTGTTGCCACCAGAAGACAAAAGCAGTCGTTTCGGCTAGCATGGAGGATGGACCCTGAGGTCGAAACCAAGATTCGCGCAGTCATGAATGCTTTTGCTGACTCGCTGATAGACAATGCTCCGGCCTCGTCTCCTCCCGAAAATGATCCGTCCCCTCCAGCGACTGCGGCGCCGAAAGTGAAGAGACCCAGGCAGAAGGGAATTACGATTTCTTCCCCCAGAAGTGCTCCAACTTCTCCTCCGGTGAGGTCCCTTTCTGTCAAGGACAAAGGCAAAGGTCGCATGCCTAGCAAAGTGCGGAAAGAGCTCGCAGTTGAGACTTTCGTTCCATTCAACCAAGAGGAAGAAGGAGAGAGGCAGGAGCCCCGAGAAAGTGATGAAGAAGAAGAAACAACAGTTGTGATGCATGAGGAAGAATCAGGAGGTACTTCCGTCGCATTTCTCTTCCCATCATCGTAATTTTTTTATAATTCTTTCCAATCATATCTTCGCAGATGATGATGATGATGAGATCATCGGTGGCCTTTTGGCCAAGAGACAAAAGAGAGATACCCATTCTGGCATTCCTGACGATCCCATAAGCGAGGACGTTCTTGCTGAGTCCAGGAAGACAGCCGCGGAGGCTGCTGAAAGAAGGAGACAGCGGGAAGAGGAGGAGCTCGAGCGTGTGAGACAGCGGAGCCTCGAAGAGCAACATGTTGACGACTTAGTGTGTCCCGCTAGCGAGGAAGATGAGCTTCCCAAAGAAGTGGTTCCCCAGGCGGAGGAGGAGGATGCGGTTCCGGAAGAGGATGCAGCAGCCCTGGAGCAAGTCCAAGCGGACTTTGAAAAAATCGCAGGCGGCGATAAAGGTGAGATCTTCAATCTCGCAGTAACTTATAGAGATGTTATTGTGGGTGCGTTAAAGCATGGTGTGTCAAAGACTGACATTCGCCGTTGGCTAGTAGACAAGTGCGGAGAACCTTCAGGTAAATATTTGAGCGATATGCATGTGCTAGACCTGAGCAACTTGAAACAGGATCATGACTGGTTTCTTCGCATCCCAGGTCACGCTCCTTTTAAAGACTTGCTTAGTGAGGAGACACAAATAGGACATGGTTCCACGTCCTTAGTGTATGATGAAGATACCTCAATCCCACCTTCGCGTGGAGGTGCTTACTCTTAGCTTTAGTAAAGATAGCGAAATCACTTATAGCACAAGTTACCTCATATTATCGCATTTAATATTGCAGGCTATGCTGAGGAACCTGTGCTGGAGCAGAGGAGTCAGCCTTCTGCGTCCTATGTTCCGATTCCGAGCTCCCATACCGAGAAGCCCGTCGCAGCTGCTGAACACGCAAGTGAGCCTCTCGAGGACATCATCGAACTTTCCAATGATGCTGAAGCTGATGCTGTGCTAATGGATGAAGATGTCCATACTGGCGCTGAGGAAGTAAGGACAAGTGCTGCTAATGCTTTCGCATCTGAGAGCGTCCCTCGCCAAGCGACTTCGGCTGTCACTTCGCCTCCGGCGATGACTGAGCCAGCGGCACCTATTCCTGCGTGGAGCTTTTGGGGCTCGCAGGTTGGGAATGCAGTCGCAGCTGGTGCGGCCTACACTCTTCCTCCTGACTATGAGAGGTTGGAGCTCGCAGCTGACAGGAGAGCTATGGAGCGAGGACAGTCTTCGACCACCCCGGCAGCGCGCATTCCTTCTCTTCATGAGATTCTGGAAGGAACTGGTAAGTAGAGCTTTACTGTTCGCACCTCGCATTATTCACTTGCGAGTTTGACATCATAACTTAGCTTTGACATCACTTTAGGTTTGAAGAAAACCGATGTAGACTGGGTGGTTCGAATGCGCCTCACCTACCCCCAATCGTTTGTGAGATCTCTGGAGATAGGGCCCTTCGACAGGAGGCTGTTTCTTACTGAAGCCATTTGGATTTTGGAGCAGCTGTCTGCGGCTACGCCTGCGACCATTTCTGTCCAGAGTGCTGAATTGCTATGCGGCATGTGCCAAAATCTTCTTACCAAAGTCCAGGGCAGACTGGGTTTCAAATTTCTTATGAACAGAGTCACGTTGATTCGCGCAGCTGTAACTTTGAAACTCGGCCACCAGAATCTCGCAGCTGAGAAGCAGAAGGTGGAGCAGCAAAAGCAAAAGGTTGACGAAGCTCTGAAGCTCTATCATGAGATGAATGCCAGGTGCGAGCAACTGAAGCAAGAAGTGGAACAGGTAGAGAAGCTGAGCCATCAGATCGAGCCCTGTGCACAAGGGATTCCGGCGGGGAGATCTCCGTGTACACCGTGTGTAGTGGATCAAGGATCGCACAGGAAGAATAGGGGTGTGTGTAGGGAGAGAGTAAGGCAGTAGCAATGTCTGAGAGAGAGACAGAGGTTTGGCAGAGCTTCCGCGTATGGCAGTGTGTCCTCCTTTGTATGGAAAGGTTGACGATCTATATATACTGGAGAACATGACCGTTGTAGTGTGGTTAATGCGCCCATTGATGGCGGCTTAATTAGCTTAACCATAACGGCACGTTCGTCCGAGTATATAGGGACCGTTAGAGCACGTGGTGCGCGAATACCGGAACCGTTACGAGGTTGACCGGGTTTGACCGGATTGACCGGGTTTATGGAGCTCGTGCCATAAATCTCTCAAAACAGTTACTAAAGGTCGCGTGCGGGTTTGGATCGCACGCGACAGGGCTTACTCTAGCCTCCAAACCACAAAGTCCCTACAAGTCCCGTGCGGTGGTATGCGAGGGCTCTGTCTCGCAGCCCCCACATGGATCAGCTCGGATGGTGATCCTGTGTGTGTGGAGCACAATATGGTGTGCTGGATGGCCGCCACGTGGCCAAGATCTGTCATGTCAGAAAGCAGTATCTACATTAGCCCCCTTTCTCCGCGTGAAGACTCATAGCCGTATAGACTTCCATGCGCGGAAACCAACATACGCGTCGCCGCCACGCACCAATTCAAATACGGGTAAGTTCAGCCCCCGTGCGTGTCATTATGACCTAAAACCCCTAGAGTCGTGCCGTCTGACCTTTAGGGTTTTAGGCGTGACGTCAGCTTGTCCTGTGATTGCGCGATTCGACGGTGACGGTTGCGATTCGACTATCGAAAGGACGCAACCCTTCATTGTTTTGGATAAATACCTTGTATCCCCCATTATTGCAAAGCATCACTTCTTTCTCTTAAAGTGAATGGTACCCGGAGATCTTCGAGAGCAGATCCAGATAATCAATCACCAGTTCAGAACTGCAAATCGTATTCTTCAATTTTGCATATCCAGGCAGGCTTCAAGAAAACAAGGTTGGCCTCGTTTACTTTTGATTTAAGATACCAGTGTTTGCCTTGAACTGCGTTGAATCTGTAAACCCATGAAATTTGTGAAGAGGCTTTGATCTTTGAACCTGCTTCGTTTTAATCTTTCAACAATATTGGATCTTGCAACTCCCCAATTTCTGAAATCGATACCGGAACTGTTCGTCTTCCTTTGCATAGATCTTGAATTCCAAAATTCAAACTGAAGTGTGGTATTTCTCCCCCCTTTTTTCTTGCTCTTTCGCAGGAATGGCCAAGACAAGAGTAACCAGACCCGTCAAGGAAGATGAAGAGATACCCGACCTTCCACAGGCCTTGTGGCGAAAAGCCCCCTTTTTAGGCGGCAAAGATTTCTACCATGCGAGGGTAAAGGCGAAGAGGATGCCTGATCCTGTTCCAGTTGAGCGATTGCTGACGCTGGCTCGCCCAGTTAACTCAGCCCTGCTCGAGTTGGTTGGTTCCGAGGATGTAGTTCGATTGGGGATCGAAAACGGGCACTTCCCATACACTGCGATTTCTACTCAGGCGTTCGTCCAGAAATTGGACTATATGGATGAGTGGATCGACCACATGTTGGATCATCACGCCGAGACTCTTAATGAAGCCGGCGTATACTTTGCTATCCGTGCTATGAAGGGTGCTGCCGTGAAGTTGGATCAATCCATGCTTCTAGACCTTCTGTCCCGTTACTCGCCTGCGACTCATACGTTCCATTTTGCTGAGTTCGAGGCTGCCCCGACACTCGAGGACGTTCAAATGCTGTACGAGCTTTCCCCCATGGGCGAGGTGGACCCTCTGAGTCCCTTGAAGACATCCGCGGAGATTGCCTTGTACACGCAGATGGAGGAATGCCTAGCAGAGGTGAAGAAAATTTCCACTCGGTGGACTACTACGAAGCCTCTTCCGAACTAGCAGTTGGTCGATACGTCTGCGAAGAATACCTGGAACAAATGGTTGCAGTACTTCTTCCGAGACTATGCGAACAGCAGCATCACTAAGAAACTTCTGAGTGAGGACCCAGAGGCCGAAAATTACGTAGAGGGCAAGGGTTATCACCTGACCCTTTGTGCTTTTCTCTGTGCCTGGCTGTCGAGGTACTTGATTGATGGTCACCCCCATGACGGAGTCTTCTACCATGTGTTGCCACTTGCTGTGAGGCTCGCTCTTGGCCAGAGGGTCGCACTCGGACCCTTGGTCTTGGGCACGCTGTACTATAGGCTTGATCAGCTGGTTCTGGCTATGAGGGAGTCGCGTGGCCGCCTCGATGTACTGACTTTTGTCAATATTTCCTTTTTGACAATGTGGGTGTTCGAGCGCTGGCCGTCTTATGCTCCAACTGCTCTCCAACTTGATAAGTGGTGTCCCCCAGGCGAGACAGAAGCACGCAACAGCGGAAGAGCTGCGAGATGGTTCGGAACAGGCAACACCAAGTGCGTTTGGAGTTTGATATGCGACAAACGGAAGGAGTTTACTGCCAGGCCCTATGCCACGCGCATTGAGAATGTGCGATGGTTCCCAAAGCTGTACCCCTCTAAAGGCATGGTCTTTTCAGAAGAGCTTCTCTTTGAAGGGAGACCTCATTTTCATGAGCGCTACCGCGAGTTCTTTTGCTGGTGTCTGCGAGGTTCCCTTCCTGCCCTTGCAGAGCATATTCGTGAGCTCGCGCCGAAGTATGAAAAGCTTACCGTGGACGTTGACCCCACTCGAGTCTCTCCTCAGTTTGGATTTGATGCGGTGGCCCCATCAATCTGGCCCCAGTCCATTGTCAGAGGATGCTACAAGCGCTTGCTAACAAAGGAGTGCAAGACGGTTTTTATGAACAACCTTCCTTTTGAGCAGCCTGCGGGAACCCGCGAGGGTGGTTGTTCCCAGAACTGGCTCGCATACTGGGTTGCCCAGCAAACTAGGATTGAGACGGAGTCGGCCGCGCAGCCAGGTAGATCTCCTTTGATTAAAAGGAACTCTTTTCCGTTTCGCCCCACTTGCAGTCTAAGCGAGTCTGAGTATGGTTGCTACTCACTGTGGGATCGTGAGAATCATTTGTGCCCTGATGTCATTCTGAAGGAGCAAGTCGCCGCAATTAAGAAGGGCGATACGCATGTCGCCAGATATAGCAAGGCATTTGCGGAGGTAAGCGGTTTCTCCACATGCATTTAAGCTTCTTGATTTCCTTATGCTGACATCTTTACTCTGTACGGTTGTAGTGTCATGTGCGGCGATTCGCAGCTGGCGATCGCTCCAAGTCATTGGTCAACGCCATCGTTGCCACCAGGAGAGAAGGGCAGTCGTTCCGGCTATCGTGGAGGATGGAACCTGAGCTCGAAATGAAGATTCGCGCGGTCATGAATGCTTTTGCTGACTCGCTGATAGACAATCCTCCGGTTCCGTCTCCTCGTGGAGATGACCCGTCTCCTCCAGCGACTGCGGCGCCAAGAGTGAAGAGACCTAGGCAAAAGGGAATTACGATTTCTTCCCCTAGGAATGCCCCAGCTTCTCCCCCAGTGAGGTCCCTTTCTATCAAGGACAAAGGCAAAGGTCGCATGCCCAGCAAAGTGCGGAAAGATCTCGCAGTTGAGACCTTTGTTCCATTCAATCAAGAGGAAGAAGAAGAGAGGGGGGAGCCCCAAGCGAGTGATGAAGAAGAAGTAACAGTTGTGATGCATGAGGAAGAGTCAGGAGGTACCTCCGTCGCATTTCTTTTCCCGTTACCGTAACTTCTTTGCACTTCTTTTCTTTAAACCAATTGGGTATTCGCAGATGATGATGATGAAACCATTGGTGGCCTTGTGGCCAAGAGACAAAAGAGAGATGCCCATTCTGGCATTTCAGATGAGCCCATAAGCGAGGACGTTCTTGCTGAGTCCCGGAAGACAGCCGCGGAGGCTGCTGAAAGAAGAAGGCGGCGAGAGGAAGAGGAGCTCGAGCGTGTGAAACAGCGGACCCTTGAAGAGCAGCATGTTGACGACTTAGTGCGTCCAGTTGGCGAGGAAGACGAGCTTCCCGAAGAAGTGGCTCCTCATGCGGAAGAGGAAGATGAGGTTCCCGGAGAGGATGCAGCGGCCTTGGAGCAAGTCCAAGCAGACTTCGAAGAGATCGCAGGTGGCGATAAAGGTGAGATCTTCAATCTCGCAGTGACTTATAGAGATGTTATTGTGGGTGCGTTAAAGCATGGTGTGTCAAAGGCTGACATTCGCCGTTGGTTAGTAGGCAAATGCGGAGAACCCTCAGGTAACTATTTGAGTGATTCGCACGTACTAGGCTCTTAGCAACTTAAGGCAGAATCATGACTGGTTTATTCGCATCCCAGGTCACGCTTATCTTAAAGATTTGCTTAGTGAGGACACACTGATAGGGCATGGTTCCACGTCCTTAGTGTATGATGAGGATACCTCAATCCCACCTTCGCGTGGAGGTGCTTTCTATTAGCTTTAGCAAAGATAGCAAAATAACTTATAACGCAAGTTACCTCATGTCATCGCATTTAATTGTCGCAGGTCATGCTGAAGAACTAGAGTTGGAGCAGAGAAGTCAGCCTTCTGCGTCCTATGTTCCAATTCCGAGCTCCCATACCGAGAAGCCCGTCGCAGCTGCTGACCACGCGGGTGAGCCTCTTGAGGACATCATCGAGCTTTCCGACGATGCTGGAGCTGACGCTGTGCTGATGGACGAAGATGTCCATGCTAGTGTTGAGGAAGTGAGGACAAGTGCTGCCAATGCGTTCGCATCTGAGAGTGTTCTTCGCCAAGCGACTTCGGCTGTCCCTTCGCCTCCGGCGAGGACTGAGCCCGAGGCACCTATTCCTGCGTGGAGCATTTGGGGCTCGCAGGTTGGGAATGCAGTCGCAGCTGGTGCGGCCTACACTCTTCCTCCTGACTACGAGAGATTGGAGCTCGCAGCCGATAGGGGAGCTATGGAGCGAGGGCAATCTTTGAACAACCCGGCAGCCCGCATTCCTTCTCTTCATGAGATTCTGGAAGGAACTGGTAAGTAGAGCTTTACTGTTCGCACGTCGCATTATTCGCTTGCGAGTTTTGACATCATAACTTATCTTTGACGTCTCCTCAGGTTTGAAGCAAACCGATGTAGACTGGGTGGTTTGAATGCGTCTCAGGTACCCTCGCTCGTTTGTGAGATCTCTGGAGATCGGGCCTTTTGACAGGAGGCTGTTCCTTACTGAAGCCATTTGGATTTTGGAGCAGCTGTCTGCGGCTACACCCGCGACCATTTCGGTCCAGAGTGCTGAATTGTTATGCGGCATGTGCCAAAACCTCGTGACCAAAGTCCAAGGCAGAATGGGCTTCAAGTTTCTTAAGGACAGAGTCACGCTAATTCGCGCGGCCGTAACTTTGAAACTCGGTCACCAGAATCTCGCAGTCGAGATGCAGAAGGTGGAGCAGCAGAAGCAAAAGGTTGATGAAGCTCTAAAGCTGTATCATGAGATGAATGCCAGGTGCGAGCTACTGAAGCAAGAAGTGAAACAAGTGGAGAAGCTGAGCGAGCAGTTCGAGCCCCAAGACTCCTTAATCAAGAATTTGCTTTGATTTTCGAATTTTGCAAAAAATAGCAAGAAAGTGGCCGGAACATTAATGTAATGTCTTGAACATTAATGTAATGCTGCTAGGGTTTCTCCCCTTTTTTTTTTAACAAGAACAATGAATTTTCCCGTTTTGCCCTTTTCCGGGATTTGATTGGATATTTCTGTGCATATCCAATTATGACATCAGCAATTGATTCTCTGCTTGATTTTCGCGCTAATTTCTCGGCAGATAAGCACGCTTCCGTTGGGAAGTCCATCCGAATCATGACTATCCGTCATTTATTAGGATACGCAACTGAATCGTCGTAGCCTTTAGTAGGGTATTGATTGTTACCGCTTTTCAAGGCGTAAGTGATTGAACTTACCCTCTTTTTGAATTTTGCTGACTCATCTTAGGCAACCGAAGAGTCTGTACAGAGTCTATATAAACCCTGTCTTTGCTATTTGGGTTCTTCATCCCAAACATGTGCTTTGCCGTGAGTCCTTACGACTGCTGGCTTCAACGCTTGTTTTTCGTTGATTCATGGCAACTTCAAGTTTTGAATCCTGAGTTTGCGCTTTGTGCTATAGAAATAGTTTCCAAGATCCACTTTATGAGGCTTATTGCTCTTTATAACCATCATAAAGAAGATGCAGATAATATCTCATGTGTGTTCGAAGAAATTTCTTCGTGTATTATGTGTGCAGGTCACGTTTCCGGCCGCCTCGTGGTGAGGTGCAGCGCCGAAGTGACCGTGCTACCGTCTCGTAATGAACGGCGGAATTCTTCTTCAGCATCTCCGGAGAAGAATCCTTCACCTTCACGTTTGTGAGCTCGGGATGACGAACCGTCGCGTTCATCCCCGTCTACAAGGAGCCCTTGCCCTTTGGAGCTTCTGCTTGCCTGTGGATCGCCGGAACCGGTGGTTCCTTGGGCAAATGTTATGGGGTGCATATCTGACAACGGTCTTGTCGGATACCGGGATCTTGAGCGTATGGCTTCATGTGGCTCTTTTAGAGCAAGATCCCCCCTGCTACAGATGTTCACCCGCAGATCTGGGCGTTGCGTAGCCGGTGTTGAAACCGGTGGGTTCATCCTTTTCTAGTCGGAATTCCCGTAGTGTGTTTCTGGCTTGTCAGACATTTTTCGAATGTATTGTAAGCCATGTTGGCTGCGTAGTTAGATTCGAGCTTTTCGCTTGTAAGCTGCTATCTAGACAGATAAATTGCAAGTCATTTGACTCGTAATGATAAATAGCCTTTTGTATTATCTGCTGTCTCTTTGCAACAAAATACAATTTCGCATGCGTTTCGGCATATTTCGCCTTGCATAATGCTATGTAATGATATCGCATTTGCAATATATTAATTCGCTGATGCTTCGCTAGATCGTTCGAGATCAGATTTTCGCAGCTGTGCCATCCTGACAGATGGGCTTGTGGTTGGCCGTTGTGGATCACCCAAGATCATCTTCACAATGTTGCAAGTTGCTATCGTGGCAGATAGTCTTTAGCAGATCAATTAAGATCGTTAAGTGGTGCGAATTGCTATCATGGCAGATAGGCTTTATTAGCGAATCGATTGAGATCATTTCTCACATAAACCGCTTTTAGAAGATCTAATAAGATCATTTTGCGCATGCGTTGCCATCGTAACAGATAGGCTTGGGCGATCAACTAAAATCGCTTTGTATATAAGCTGCTATCGTAGCAGATAGGCTTGGGTGATCATTTAAGATCGCATTTGTACAGGCTGCTATCGTAAGAGATAGGCTTATATGATCAATTAAGATCGCATTTGTACAGTGCTGCTATCGTAAGAGATAGGCTTAAAGGATCAATTATGATCGCATAGGTTGCTATCATAGCAGATAGGCTTTTATGATCAATGAAGATCGCATTTGCATTGGCTGCTATCGCGAGAGATAGGCTTTTATGATCAATTAAGATCGCATTGCATTGGCTGCTATCGCGAGAGATAGGCTTAGATGATCACTTAAGATCGCATTTGCATTGGCTGCTATCGTTAGAGATAGGCTTAGATGATCACTTAAGATCGCATTTGCATTGATTGCTATCGTTAGAGATAGGCTTAGATGATCACTTAAGATCGCATTGCATTGGCTGCTATCGTAAGAGATAGGCTTAGATGATCACTTAAGATCGCGTTTGCATTAGCTGCTATCGTGAGAGATAGGCTTAGATGATCACTTAAGATCGCATTGCATTGGCTGCTATCGTAAGAGATAGGCTTAGATGATCACTTAAGATCGCGTTTGCATTAGTTGCTATCGTGAGAGATAGGCTTAGATGATCACTTAAGATCGCATTGCATTGGCTGCTATCGTAAGAGATAGGCTTAGATGATCACTTAAGATCGCGTTTGCATTAGTTGCTATCGTGAGAGATAGGCTTAGATGATCAATTAAGATCGCAGTTTGTATGGATTGCTATTGCAGCGAATAAACCATTGTTAACAGTAATAACAAATTAAATAGAGCAACATAAACAGCTAGAAATATGAACTTCTCATTTGGGAGAATTCTTTTATTATAACGCTCTCATATGGGAGAGATGGGATTACAATCCTCTCATATGGGAGAGGAGATTGCGTAAATCATAGCCACATGAGACATTAAGCACGTTATCATAAAACGTATGAAATGAGAGAAGTCAGGGATAGTACTTCTTAATCCAGCGCATGTTGACTGAACTTGGAGTCGAGGTTGTGCCGTGCAACCTTCGTATGCTGCAGTAGCCACTATCGAAGACCTCTGTGACTTCGAAGGGTCCTTCCCAATTAGCTGCGAACTTTGGGTGAGTTGCTTCTCGCATACAGTGGTCAGATGCGCGCAAGACCAGGTCTCCGACTGCGAAATCTCTTCGCTGGACTGTCTTGTTGTAAGCGCGAGCGATTCTTTCCTGGTACCGCTTGTTGGTCCTTTTGGCTTGTTCTCGCTTTTCTTCCAGCAAGACTAAGTCATGATCGCGTTGATTTTCATAGAGTGCATGGAAGGCCAGTCTTGCCGAATTGACTCTAACCTCCGCAGGTACTACAGCTTCAGCCCCATAACATAGTAGAAATGGCGAGGCCCCTGTGGGTGTCCTTGGAGAAGTTCTGTAGGCCCACAGAGCTATGCTAAGAGAGTCGGCCCACTTCTTGTGATCATCTGCGACCATCTTGCTCAGAATTCTCAACAGCGTTTTGTTAGTCGCTTCGGCTTGTCCGTTTCCATTTGGGTAATAGGGGGTAGAGCATATTTGCCTGATATTGTACTCCGCTAATTTCGCAGCTACCTGGCGATTAACAAAAGGAGTACCGTCATCTGAAAGAATGGTGTTTGGGATTCCGAACCTGCATACGATGCTTTCCTGGATGAAATTGACCACAGCTAGCGCATTTGCTGTCTTTAGCGGTATTGCTTCCACCCACTTGGTGAACAGCTCGGTTGCGGTGAGAATGAAATGGTTCCCGTGCGACGTCGGTCGGATGGGACCGATGAAGTCCAGAGCCCATGTGTGAAATGGCCATGGCGTCCCTAGTGCATGTAGATCCACGGCAGGAGCGTGCACTAGGTTCCCTTTGAATTGGCATTCCTGGCAGCGTCGCACTTTGGTACGACAATCGACCTCCATCGTGGGCCAGAAATATCCGATTGAGAGGAGCTGTCTGCATAATTTCGCACCTCCCTGATGTTCCACCTGATGAGAAAGGTCCATGACTTCTTGTGCTTCTCTGTCGTCTAGACATCGCAGCAAGTTGCCCTCATGACCTCTTCGCCAAAGCAGGTTTTCCTGTACCACGTATCGAGATGCTTTCCGTTTCAATTTTTCGGCTTCTTTTCTTGACTCGGGTATGGTGCCCTGGGTGAGGAAATCAAATAGTGGCTTCCTCCAGTCCGTGTCGTCATCGATCAGGGCGATGAGCAGAGAATCTTTGATTAGTGCGCAACTTTCGCACTTCCCTTGTATCAAGGCTGCGGCTATTGACATGTCTGGCCAATGGATGCCATATCTCTGAGCTTTCCTGTAGATTGGCACCTCGCTTTCTCCACAAGCGTGTTGGTGAATCTTTTCTAACAGCTGTTGTCCCTCCTGCTCGGAGACGCATCGCATGAGTATTCCCCCGGGACCCTTGTAGTAAAGGGTGTTGTCGTGGATGCAGTATCCTTTTGTGAGTGCCCAGCTTTCGTTGCTGGTGCCCTTCGCAATAGCTTGCAGGATTGGTTTTCGCCAGTCTGCATCATCCATGTGTTCGTCGTCGCACGCATCTTCTGTCAATGCCGACGATGTTCGCACTTCGATGGAAATCCTTGCGGGGCACTTGTCTATGCTGACCTTAGACCCCAAGGTTGCTAAGGCGTCTGCGTGCCTGTTGTCTGCTCGGGGCTTGTGCTCGTACTTCACATCGCAGAATTGTTGCATCAGCTTCTGTACTAAGGTGCGATAAGACAGGAGATTGATCTCCTTCAAACCATATTCGCCCGAGGCTTGCTTAACAATCAGCTTGGAATCTCCCATGACTGTTAGGTTGCTCACTTCCAAGGCTTTCGCCGCACGGAGCCCCACAATGAGAGCCTCGTATTCCGCTTCGTTGTTTGTGACTGCGAAGTTGAGCTTTGCGGACATCTGTATGACTTCCCCATCTGGTTTTGTCAAGACTATCCCAATGCCTCCGCCTTTCCGGGTTGATGAACCGTCGAAGTGGAGAGTCCAATAGGGCACGTCGATTGCGTAGATTTCAGGACCTTCGAGCTCTTCTTCGATCACGGGTTCGTGGCTGTCGTCAGGGAACTGTGCCAACAGATCGGCTACCGCCTGCGACTTGATCGCTCGCGGTCGCACGCATGTGATATCGTATTGGGAAATGGTCATGTACCATTTCGCCAGTCTCCCTCCCGGAGTAGTGTGAGTTAGCAAGTATCTTATGGGGTCGCTCTTGGTGACCACTACTACTTTGTGTGATGCAAAATAGTGTTTCAACTTCTCTATCACAAAGAATAAAGCAAGGCAATGACGTTCGATGTCTGTGTACCTTGATTCAGCAGGCTGCACGACGCGAGAGATGTAGTAGATAGGCCTCTCGAGGCCTTCATACTCCTGAGCCAAGAGCGCTCCTATAGATCTCCTCGTAGATGTCAGATATAGCAGAAGCGGTGATCCCAGTTGAGGCGCGATCATTATCTCTGAGGACGTGAGTAAATCCTTCAGCTTTCTGAATGCGACTTCGTGCTCCGGAGCCCAGTTGTACGTGGCGTCCTTTTTGAGAAGAGTGCTGAAACAGCATGTGATTTCGGCAATTGTTGGGATGAATCTCCGCAGATAGGATAGCTTTCCTAAAAATGTCTTTAATGCACTCTGATCATGGGGTGGCGTCATGCCAGTGATAGCTGATACTTTCGCGGGATCGGGCTCGATCCCTTGGCGATGAACCACGCATCCCAAGAATTTCCCTGATGTTACTCCGAACGCGCATTTCATGGGATTCATCTTTAGTTGAAAGCGCCTGCATCTATTGAACACCTTTCGCAGGTCTGCGAGGTGGTCTGCTTCGTGCTTGGATTTAACCACCAGGTCATCCACGTAGAATTCCACCTCTTTATGCATCATGTCGTGAAATAGAGCCATCATGGCTCGCTGATAGGTCGCGCCCGCGTTCTTAAGACCGAACGGCATCACCGTGTAGTTGAATACCCCTACAGGAGTGATGAATGCTGTTTTCCGCGCATCTTCGGGATCCATCTTGATTTGGTTGTATCCGCTGAAGCCGTCCATGAAACTGAACATGCGATGACCCGCTGTTGAATCGATAAGCAAATCGATGTTGGGCAGTGGGAAATCGTCCTTAGGGCAGAAGCGATTGAGATCTCGGAAATCCACGCAAATGCGGAGCTGTCCGTTCTTCTTCACCACTGGCACGATGTTGGCCAGCCATGTGGGATGATGGTTCGGTTCTATGAACTTGGCATCTAGGAGTTTGACGATCTCCTGCTTGATCTTCACGTTGAGTTCTGGCCTGAAGCTTCTGGTGCTTTGCTTGACCGGTTTAGACCCTGGGATGATGTCTAAACGGTGCATGGTGATGCTTGTATCTAGTCCTGGCATCTCATCATACTCCCATGCGAACACGTCCTTGTATTCAGTTAGAAGCTGCAGCAGTCCCTGTTCCTCTTCACTTGTGAGGTCCGCACTCAGGAAGACTGGCCTTTTCTTTTCCTCGTTCGGGCTAAGGAACACTTCCTTTAGTTCTTGCTTTTGTGGTCTTGGCCTGTCTTCCATGCATTCAGGCGCTTCTTTGAGTTTCTCGTCTGGAGTGCCTTGTGTTGGCTCTTCCGTCAGCGCGACTTGCTCGATTTGATTGATTTGCCCAGGGACATCCCCATGCCCGTGTGAGGACATCCCCGCGCACCTTCATATGCGATAGCATTTCTTCCCATTGGCGTAGAAGCTCTCTATCTCCTTGCCCTCGGGGTCATGCTTTGCGATCCTCTTCAAAGTGTACACATTCTTTCGATGATATGCGATACGTGGCGCCTCTTCGCGTGTAGGCGGCTTTTCCTTGGCATCTTCCCTTGTCACCATCACGCCCGCAGGTGACTGGTCCTTGATGTCCTCCCAGAGAGGCAAAGGAGTAGGGGTGAATGGCCCGGGTGTTTGCTCGTCCGCCATCTCAGTGAACCACACCGCCTCGCTGAGATGTGCTTCGTCCAAGTTGAACGGGTTAATCGAAGCCGGTATCTCGACTATTCTGTCGTTCCAGATAGCTTTCATAACCTGGTGAGCCGTCGAAGGGACTGCGTCGAAGCGACGAATCCAGGCTCGACCTATAATCATGTGGTATGTGGTGTTTGCGTCTATAACATAGAACTTCGTCGAGCACTTGATCTTGCCAATCTGAACGCCCAGGCGGATCCATCCGATCGTCATTCTAGAGTCGCTTCCGAATCCCACCAGGGGAGATGGACGCTTGACTACCTTGTGCTCGGGGATCCCTGCTAGCTTCAGTGTGTGGAGTGGAACAACATTGACCGCTGCTCCTCCATCGACGAATGCTCGCTTGAATTCGACGCCATTGATGATGGCGGTCACGTACAGGGGTCTCTGGTGACTCGCATCCGTCTTTTTGTCGCTGGCAGAAAAGGTCATAATCTTTTCCATAGAGCGGGATGCCCTTATGACTTTCCCGTTGGAGACCACGAGGTCCTCCTCGTAGTCCTCCGCTATCCTTAAGATTGCTTTCGTCATATCAGTCCGGCACTTCACGGAGAAGTTCATCTCGTCGAAGAATTTGTTGAAGCCATGCGACCCTTTCATGCGGTCAGCACGTTCATCCTCCGTGTCCATGCTATAGTCTTCGTCTTCATGGACCTCGGCGACGATGGGTAGGCCATCCTCTGCGACTTCTTCCAAGTCGACGATCGAGATCATAGCGACCTCTTTGCCCTTCGAGCCCGGTTCCGGATGCGCAGGAAGCGGGTTGTTGCGCACGTCCTTCCGGTGGTCGCTGACGATGAGCTCGCCGTTCTTCATCTTCTGATCGAACGCGAACCTGAGTTTCTTGCACTCGGCGGTGGGATGCATGACCTTGCCGTGGTACTCACACCACTTAGGGTCCCTCACCATCTCCTTGGAGGGTGTTTTCTCGAGCGGTGGCAGGACGCCGTCCTTGCGCCACTGTTTGCAGAGGTCACTTGCTTCCTCTACTGAGCATGGCAGAGGCGGTACATCGAAGTTCACAACCTTCGCTTGTTTCTGGGGAGAAACTGTATTGACCTCAGCTTCGCGTCCCCGCTTGTAGCTGAACCTTCCGATCTTGTAAGTGGTGCCGCTCGCAGGTCGCTCTGGAGCGTTCTTCTTTTTCTGTCTCTCGACTATGGGCTCGATGTTCTTCGTGCATTCGATTAGTTTTGAAAACGTAGGTGTTTGCAAATTGATGAGCATACCTTTGTATTCATCTCGCATGCACTGCAGGCATATCTCTACGAGAGGGCTTTCGGGCATTGGATCTTTGCACTCCAAGGATTTCGCCCTGAATTTCTTGATGAAGGTGATTCCGTCCTCTTCGCGCTTCTGGTACATCCGCGAGAGATGGATCATTGTCACTTTTTCTTCCATCTGGAAGAACTTGGTATAGAACTTCTGGACCATGTCGTCCCAAGTCTTCACGGATCCGGCCTCCAATGTTCGGTACCATTTGTATGCTACGTTCCCAAGAGATTTTGGGAACTCTCGCATTAGCAGTTTAGGATCAGCTCCGTACGGACCCAACTCTGCAAAGGGTACTGCAGAGTTGGGTTGGACGCCAAAGCCGAGGGCTGAGGAGCGTGAGCAGCAGGAGGCAGCATCTGTGCCGTTGACCCCTGAACCGAAGGCAACTGCGTAGCCGACGGTGGAGTCTGCAGATGAGGGTTGGGAGGTGTGGCTGACACTCCCAATCCTGGAGCGGTAGGGGTTCCTCCTCCCTGAGTGATAGCGGTGGCTGGCGGAGGATTTGGCGCAAGGGTGCCCAGAACAGCCAAGATTTGTTCTAATTGCGCAGATTGGGACTTGAGAGCTTTCGCCTGGCTTTGGAAAGTGGCGTCCAAAGACTCTAACGTCGGTGCTTCGCCGGGAGTCGTCGGAGTACGGCGGGTCTCGTCTCCCGAGGGAGTTTCGGTGGAAGGCGATCGGTTGCTGACATCATCCTCCTGAGACATGGTTGCTTTTGCTGGTAAGTTTCACGTCGGGTTCACCAAAATGTGCACAAGGGATTCCGGCGGGGAGATCTCCGTGTACACCGTGTGTAGTGGATCAAGGATCGCACAGGAAGAATAGGGGTGTGTGTAGGGAGAGAGTAAGGCAGTAGCAATGTCTGAGAGAGAGACAGAGGTTTGGCAGAGCTTCCGCGTATGGCAGTGTGTCCTCCTTTGTATGGAAAGGTTGACGATCTATATATACTGGAGAACATGACCGTTGTAGTGTGGTTAATGCGCCCATTGATGGCGGCTTAATTAGCTTAACCATAACGGCACGTTCGTCCGAGTATATAGGGACCGTTAGAGCACGTGGTGCGCGAATACCGGAACCGTTACGAGGTTGACCGGGTTTGACCGGATTGACCGGGTTTATGGAGCTCGTGCCATAAATCTCTCAAAACAGTTACTAAAGGTCGCGTGCGGGTTTGGCTCGCACGCGACAGGGCTTATTCTAGCCTCCAAACCACAAAGTCCCTACAAGTCCCGTGCGGTGGTATGCGAGGGCTCTGTCTCGCAGCCCCCACATGGATCAGCTCGGATGGTGATCCTGTGTGTGTGGAGCACAATATGGTGTGCTGGATGGCCGCCACGTGGCCAAGATCTGTCATGTCAGAAAGCAGTATCTACAAGCCCCAAGACTCCTTGATCAAGAATTTGCTTTGACTTTTCGAATTTTGAAAAATAGCAAGGAAATAGCTGAAACATTAATGTAATGTTTGAAACATTAGTGTAATGTTGCTAGGGTTTCTCCCCCTTTTTTTTTAACAACAAGAATGAATTTGCCTGTTTTGCCCTTTCCAGGATTTGATAGGATATCTCTGTGCATATCCAATTATGACATCAGCAATTGATACTCTGCTTGATTTTCGTGCTAATTTCTCGGCAGATAAGCACGCTTTCGTTGGGAAGTCCATCCGAATCATGACCATCCGTCATTTATTAGGATACGCAATTGAATCGTTGTAGCCTTTAGTAGGGTAATTGATTGTTACCGCTTTTCAAGGCGTAAGTGATTGAACTTACCCTCTTTTCGAATTCTGCTGACTCATCCTTGGCAACTGAAGAGTCTCCACAGGGTCTATATAAACCTCGTCTTTGCCATTTGGGTTCTTCATCCCAACATGTTTTTTGCCGTGAGTCCTTACGACTGCTGGCTTCAACGCTTGTTTTTCGTTGATTCATGGCAACTTCAAGTTGTGAATCCTGAGTTTGCGCTTTGTGCTATAGAAATAGTTTCCAAGATCCACTTTATGAGGAATATTGCTCTTTATAACCATCATAAAGAAGATGGGAATGATATCTCACGTGTGTTCGAAGAATTTTCTTCGTGTATTATGTTTGCAGGTCATGTTTCCGGCCGCCTCCCGGTGAGGTGCAGCGCCGAAGTGACCGTGCTACCGTCTCGTAATGAACGGCGGAATTCTCCTCCAGCATCCCTGGAGGAGGGTCTCTTGCCTCTTCGTTCTTGAACTCAGGAGGCTCGTCAATGCCCTTGTCAATCATGACAAGGAACCCATCACCAGAGGAATGACTGCTTCCCCTGTTTTGCACGGCGGCACGCGCCAGAACAGGAGGTTCCTCCGGTGCCTATCTTGATCAGAGAGAGGCCTTTGTCACCTCTTGGGGTCGTGGACGTACCGTTGCCCAGATCTCGCCGCCAGGGACATAGCGAATGACGAGTTGATCTCTTCGCCGCAGCATCCCTTTTGCTATAGATCTTTGGCCGTAGATCTGCGTACTGCATCGCCGGTGTTAGGACCGGTGGGTTCATCCTTTCTTAGTTAGGATTCCCTCGATGTGTTACTTCTCGCTTGTAAGCTACTTTTCGAATGTATTGTAAGCTATGTTGGCTGTGTATTCAGATTTGAGCTTTTTCGCTTGTAAGCTGCTATCTAAACAGATAAATTGCAAGTCTTTTCGACTCATAATGATAAATAGCTTTTTGTATTATCTGCCATTTTGTTACAACAAAATACAACATCGCATGCGTTTCGGCATATTTCGCTTGGCATAATGCTACATACATGTGTCGCATTCGTTATCTGTCATATGAATGCGCAGATGATTCACTAGATCGTTCGAGATCGTATTTCCGCAGCTGTGCCACCTTGACGGATGGGCTTGTGATCTGCTTTCAGATCCAAGTGCTATCATATCAGATAGACCTTTGTAGATCACTTAGGATCATTTTGCACAATATTGCTATCGCAGCAGATAGGCTTTAGTAGATCAATTAAGATCGTTTTTCACATGAGTTGCTATCGTAACAGATATGCTTTGGATGATCAATTAAGATCGCATTCGCATAGGCTGCTATCGTAACAGATAGGCTTAGATGATCAATTAAGATCGCATTTGCATAGGCTGCTATCGTAACAGATAGGCTTACATGACCAATTAAGATCGCATTTGCATAGGCTTCTATCGTAACAGATAGGCTTAGATGATCAATTAAGATCGCATTTGCATAGGCTGCTATCATAACAGATAGGCTTAGATGATCAATTAAGATCGCATTTGCATAGGCTGCTATCGTAACAGATAGGCTTAGATGATCAATTAAGATCGCATTTGCATAGGCTGCTATCATAACAGATAGGCTTAGATGATCAATTAAGATCGCATTTGCATAGGCTGCTATCGTAACAGATAGGCTTAGATGATCAATTAAGATCGCATTTGCATAGGCTGCTATCGTAACAGATAGGCTTAGATGATCAATTAAGATCGCATTTGCATAGGCTGCTTTCATAACAGATAGGCTTAGATGATCAATTAAGATCGCATTTGCATAGGCTGCTATCATAACAGATAGGCTTAGATGATCAATTAAGATCGCATTTGCATAGGCTGCTATCATAACAGATAGGCTTAGATGATCAATTAAGATCGCATTTGCATAGGCTGCTATCATAACAGATAGGCTTAGATGATCAATTAAGATCCCATTTGCATATGCTGCTATCGCAGCGGATAACTCATTGTTAACAGTTATAGAAAACCGAAATAAAGCAAAATTGACATCCAGAAATGTGAAGTTTCTCATTTGGGAGAATTCTTTTATTATAACGTTCTCATATGGGAGAGATGAGATTACAATCCTCTCATATGGGAGAGGATCTTGTGTAAATCGTAGCCATACAAGACATTAGACGTCATTATAAAATGCATGAAATGAGAGAAGTCAGGGATAGTACTTCTTAATCCAGCGCATGTTGACTGAACTCGGGGTTGAGGTTGTGCCGTGCAACCTTCGTATGCTGCAGTAGCCACTGTCAAAGACTTGTGTGACTTCCAAGGGTCCTTCCCAATTGGCTGCGAACTTTGGGTGAGTCGCTTCTCGCATGCAGTGGTCAGATGCGCGCAAGACCAGGTCTCCAACTGCGAAATCTCTTCGCTGGACCGTCTTATTGTAAGCGCGAGCGATTCTTTCTTGATACCGCTTGTTGGTCCTCTTGGCTTGTTCTCGCTTTTCCTCCAGCAAGACTAAGTCATGATCACGTTGATTTTCATAGAGTGCGTGGAAAGCCAATCTTGCCGAATTGACTCTAACCTCCGCAGGTACCACGGCTTCGGCCCCATAGCATAGTAGGAACGGCGAGGCCCCCGTGGGTGTCCTTGGAGAGGTTCGGTAGGCCCACAGAGCTTTACTTAGAGATTCAGCCCACTTCTTGTGGTCATCTGCGACCATCTTGCTTAAAATCCTCAACAGCGTTTTGTTGGTCGCTTCGGCTTGTCCGTTCCCCTTCGGGTAGTAGGGAGTAGAACATATTTGCCTGATGTTGTACTCCGCTAACTTCGTAGCTACCTGGCGATTAACAAAGGGAGTACCGTTATCTGAAAGAATGGTGTTTGGGATTCCGAACCTGCATATAATGTTTCCTTGAATGAAGTTGACCACAGCTAGCGCATTTGCCGTCTTGAGTGGTGTTGCCTCCACCCATTTGGTGAATAGCTCAGTTGCAGTGAGGATAAAATGATTCCCGTGTGACGTTGGTCGGATGGGACCGATGAAGTCTAC
This sequence comes from Linanthus parryae, assembly GCA_023055425.1. Lineage (NCBI taxonomy): Eukaryota > Viridiplantae > Streptophyta > Magnoliopsida > Ericales > Polemoniaceae > Linanthus > Linanthus parryae. Next base: position 4,432,500 of record JALGPY010000027.1, read on the forward strand.
AGCCCATGTATGAAATGGCCATGGCATCCCTAATGCATGTAGATCCACGGCGGGAGCGTGCACTAGGTTTCCTTTGAATTGGCACTCCTGGCAACGTCGTACTTTAGTGCGGCAATCGACCTCCATCGTGGGCTAGAAATATCCAATTGAGAGGAGCTGCCTGCACAATTTCGCACCTCCTTGGTGTTCCACCTGATGAGAAAGGTCCATGACTTCTTGTGCTTCTCTGCCGTCTAGACATCGCAGCAAGTTGCCCTCGTGACCTCTCCGCCAAAGCAGGTTTTCCTGTACTACATATCGAGATGCCTTCCTTTTCAATTTCTCGGCTTCTTTTCTCGATTCGGGCACGGTGCCTTGGGTGAGAAAATCAAAGAGTGGCTTCCTCCAATCCGTGTCATCATCAGTTAGAGCGATGAGTAGAGAATCTTTGATTAGTGCGCAACTCTCGCACTTCCCTTGTATCAGGGCCGCGGCTGTTGGCATGTCTGGCCAATGAATGCCATATCTCTGAGCCTTCCGGTAGATTGACACCTCGCTTTCTCCGCAAGCATGTTGGTGAATCTTTTCTAACAATAGTTGTCCCTCTTGCTCGGAGACGCATCGCATGAGTATTCCGCCGGGACCCTTGTAATAAAGGGTGTTATCATGTATGCAGTACCCTTTGGTGAGTGCCCAACTTTCGCTGCTTGTGCCTTCCGCAATAGCTTGTAGGATTGTTTTTCTCCAATCCGTGTCATCCATGTGCTCGTCGTCGCACGCATCTTCTGTCAATGCCGACGATGTTCGCACTTCAATGGAGATCTTTGCGGGACATTTGTCTGTGCTGACCTTAGATCCCAAGGTTGCGAGAGCGTCCGCATGCCTGTTGTCTGCTCGGGGCTTGTGCTCGTACCTCACATCGCAGAATTGCTGCACCAGCTTTTGTACTAGGGTGCGGTAAGACAGGAGGTTGATCTCCTTCAAACCATACTCGCCCGAGGCTTGTTTAACGATCAACTTGGAGTCTCCCATGACCGTTAGGTTGCTTACTTCTAAAGCTTTCGCCGCACGAAGCCCTGCGATGAGAGCCTTATATTCCGCTTCATTGTTTGTGACTGCGAAGTTGAGCTTTGCGGACATCTGTATGACCTCCCCATCTGTTTTGGTCAAGACTATCCCAATGCCTCCACCTTTCCTTGTTGACGAGCCGTCGAAGTGGAGCGTCCAATAGGGCACGTCGATTGCATAGATCTCAGGTCCTTCGAGCTCTTCCTCGATCACGGGCTCGTGGCTGTTGTCGGGGAACTGTGCCAACAGATCCGCTACCGCCTGCGACTTGATCGCTCGCGGTCGCACGCATGTGATATCATATTGAGAGATGGTCATGTACCATTTCGCCAGTCTCCCGCCAGGAGTAGTGTGAGTTAACAAATATCGTATGGGGTCGCTCTTGGTGACCACTACTACTTTGTGTGATGCAAAATAGTGTTTCAACTTCTCTATCACGAAGAACAAGGCATGGCAATGACGTTCGATGTCTGTGTACCTTGATTCAGCAGGCTGCACGATGCGAGAGATGTAGTAGATAGGCCTCTCTTGGCCTTCATACTCCTGAGCCAAGAGCGCTCCTATAGATCTCCTTGTTGATGTCAGATATAGCAGAAGCGGTGATCCCAGTTGAGGTGCGATCATTATTTTTGAGGACGTCAGCAAATCCTTCAGCTTTTCGAATGCGGCTTAGTGCTCCGGAGCCCAGTTGTACGCGGCGTCCTTCTTGAGGAGAGCACTAAAACAGCAGGTGATTTCTGCAATCGCTGGGATGAATCTTTGCAGATATGATAGCTTTCCCAAGAATGTTTTCAAGGTACTCTGGTTATGAGGTGGCGTCATGCCAGTGATAGCTGACACTTTCGCAGGGTCAGGCTCGATTCCTTGGCGATGAACTACGCATCCCAAGAACTTCCCTGATGTTACCCCGAATGCGCATTTCATGGGATTCATCTTTAGCTGAAAGCATCTGCATCTATTGAATACCTTTCGTAGATCCGCGAGGTGGTCTGCTTCGTGCTTGGATTTAACAACCAGGTCGTCCACATAGAATTCCACTTCTTTATGCATCATGTCGTGGAACAGAGCCATCATGGCCCGCTGATAGGTTGCACCCGCGTTTTTGAGACCAAACGGCATCACTGTGTAGTTGAACACCCCCACTGGAGTGATGAACGCAGTTTTCCGAGCATCTTCGGGGTCCATCTTGATCTGGTTGTACCCGCTGAAGCCGTCCATGAAACTGAACATGCGATGGCCCGCTGTTGAATCGATAAGCAAATCGATGTTGGGCAGTGGGAAATCGTCCTTGGGGCAGAAGCGATTGAGATCTCGGAAGTCCACGCAGATGCGGAGCTGTCCGTTCTTTTTCACCACTGGCACGATGTTGGCCAGCCATGTGGGATGATGATTCGGCTCTATGAATTTGGCATCCAGGAGTTTGACAATTTCCTGCTTGATTTTCACGTTAAGCTCCGGCCTGAAGCTCCTTGTGCTCTACTTTACTGGCTTAGACCCTGGAATGATGTCCAGGCGGTGCATAGTGATGCTTGTATCCAGTCCCGGCATCTCATCATACTCCCATGCGAACACATCCTTGTATTCAGTTAGGAGTTGTAGCAGTCCTTGCTCTTCAGAGTATACACATTCTTTCGATGGTATGCGATACGCGGCGCCTCTTCGCGTGTAGGCGGCTTTTCCTTGGCATCTTCCCTTGTCACCATTACTCCTGCAGGTGACTGGTCCTTGATGTCCTCCCAGAGAGGCAAAGGCGTAGGGTTGAATGGTCCCGGTGTTTGCTCGTCCGCCATCTCGGTGAACCACACAGCCTCGCTGAGATGTGCTTCGTCCAGGTTGAATGGGTTCGTCGAAGCCGGTATCTCGACTATTCTGTCGTTCCAGATAGCTTTCATAACCTGGTGAGCCGTTGAAGGAACTGCGTTGAAACGATGAATCCAGGCTCGACCTATGATCATGTGGTACGTGGTGTTCGCGTCTATGACATAGAACTTTGCTGAGCACTTGATTCTGCCGATCTGAACGCCCAGGCGGATCCATCCGATCGTCATTCTAGAGTCGCTTCCGAATCCCATCAGCGGATATGGACGCCTGACGATTTTGTGCTCGGGGATCCCTGCTAGCTTCAGTGTGTGGAGCGAAACGACGTTGACCGCTGCTCCGCCATCGACGAATGCTCGTTTGAACTCGACGCCGTTGATGATGGCTGTCACGTACAGAGGCCTCTGGTGGCTCGCATCTGTCTTCTTGTCGCTGGCAGAAAAGGTCATAATCTTTTCCGTAGAGCGAGACGCTCTGATGACTTTCCCGTTGGATACTACAAGATCCTCCTCGTAGTCCTCCGCTATTCTCAAGATCGCTTTCGTCATATCTGTCCGGCATTTCTCTGAGAAATTCATCTCGTCGAAGAATCTGCTGAAGCCGTGCGACCCTTTCATCCGGTCGGCACGTTCATCCTCCGTGTCCATGTTGTAGTCTTCGTCTTCATGGACCTCGGCAACGATGGGTAGACCATCCTCTGCGACTTCTTCCAAGTCAACGATCGAGATCATGGCGACCTCTTTGCCTTTCGAGCCCTGCTCTGCATGAGCAGGAAGTGGGTTGTTGCGCACATCCTTTCTGTGATCGCTGACGATCAGCTCGCCGTTCTTCATCTTCTGGTCGAATGCGAACCTGAGCTTTTTACATTCAGCCGTGGGGTGCATGACCTTGCCGTGGTACTCGCACCACTTAGGGTCCCTGACCATCTCCTTGGAGGGTATCTTCTCGAGCGGCGGTAGGACACCGTCCTTATGCCACTGCCTGCAGAGGTCGCTTGCCTCCTCTACCGAGCATGGTAGGGGTGGTGCGTCGAAGTTTACAACCTTTGCTTGCTTCTGGGGTGAAACCGTATTAACCTCAGCTTCGCGTCCCCTCTTGTAACTGAATCTCCCGATCTTGTAGGTGGCGCCGCTCGAAGATCGCTCCGGAGCGTTCTTCTTCTTCTGCCTCTCGACTATAGGCTCGATGTTCTTCGTGCATTCGATTAGCTTTGAAAACGTAGGTGTTTGCAAATTGATGAGCATACCTTTGTATTCATCTCGCATGCACTGCAGGCATATTTCTACGAGCCGGCTTTCGAGCATTGGATCTTTGCATTCCAAGGACTTCGCCCTGAATTTCTTGATGAAAGTGATCCCGTCCTCCTCGCGCTTCTGATACATCCGCGAGAGATGGATCATCGTCACCTTTTCTTCCATCTGGAAGAACTTGGTATAGAACTTCTGGACCATGTCGTCCCAAGTCTTCGCGGATCCGGCTTCCAATGTTCGGTACCATTTGTACGCTACGTTCCCTAGAGATTTCGGGAACTCTCGCATCAGCAGTTTGGGATCAGCTCCGTATGGTCCCATGACATCGATGAACCGCATGACATGCTCATGAGCGTTTCCGTTAACATCCTCGAACTTGTCCCATTTAGGAGCTTTGTACCCCGCCGGGTTAGGCATGAGATAGATCTCTCGTGGAATAGGTGGATCGTTGTCTAACTTCGGGATAATGGTATCCGCGAACGACTGATGATCCAGAATAGTGTCCATGCGCTTCTGCAGAGACTTCATGCATTCTGGAATGCTCCCCTCGGTAGTTGACGGAGGGGTTGCCGCAGGCGGGGGCGACACATACACCGTCGAAGGATTGGGAGCATACTGACTACTCGCATTCCCCCAGATCGCCGTTGGAGGAGGCAAAGGGTACTGCAGAGTTGGGTTAGACGCCAAAAGCCGAGGGCTGAGGAGTGTGAGCAGCGAGAGGCAACATCTGAGCTGTTGCCCCTGAATTGAAGGCAGCTGCGTAGTCGCCGGTGGAGTCTGCAGATTAGGGTTGGGAGGTGTGGTTGACACTCCTAGTCCCGGAGCTGTAGGGGCTCCTCCTCCTTGAGGGACAGCGGTGGCTGACGAAGGATTTGGCGCAAGGGTGCCCAGAACGGCCAAGATCCGTTCCAATTGCGCATATTGAGCCTTGAGAGCTTTCGCCTGACTTTGGACAGTGGCGTCCAAAGACTCTAGCGTCGGTGTCTCGCCGGGAGTGGTTGGAGTACGGCGGGTTTCCTCTCCCGAGGCGGTTTCGGTGGAAGGCGATCTGTTGCTGATATCATCCTCCTGAGACATGGTTGCTTTTGCTGGTAAGATTCACGTCGGGTTCACCAAATGTGCACAGGAGATTCCGGCGGGGAGACCTCCGTGTACACCGTATGTAGAGGATCAAGGATTGCACAGGAAGAGCGGGGTTGTGTGTAGGGAGAGAGTAAGGCAGTAGTAATGTCTGAGAGAGAGACAGAGGTTTGGCAGAGCTTCCGCGTATGGGAAGTGTGTCCTCCCTTGTATGGAAAGGTTAACGTCCTATATATAGCAGGGAACGTGACCGTTGTAGTGTGGTTAATGCGCCCATTGATGGCGGCTTAATTAGCTTAAACGGCACGTTCGTCCTCATATATAGGGACCGTTACAGCACGTGGTGCGCGAATACCGGAACCGTTACGAGGTTGACCGGGTTTGACCGGATTGACCGGGTTTATGGAGCTCGTGCCATAGATCTCTCAAAACAGTTACTAAAGGTCGCGTGCGGGCTTGGCTCGCACGCGACAGGGCTTATTCTAGCCTCCAAACCACTAAGTCGCTACAAGTCCCGTGCGGTGGTATGCGAGGGCTCTGTCTCGCAGCCCCCACATGGATCACCTCGGCTGGTGATCCAGTGTGTGTGGAGCACAATATGGTGTGCTGGATGGTTGCCACGTGGCCAAGATCTGTCAGCTCAGAAAGCACTATCTACACTAGTCTTCTCTAATTTGTTTTTGTATTTTTGTTTATCTTTTTTGTACTAACATATTTCTGAAATCGTCCTTATTTAGTGGATTTTCCACAACAATTTTAGGATAGTAATTTGTCTCTAGATAGGCAGGTGCAATTTCAGAATGTGGAAAAGTGTTGCCAACATAGAGGAGAAGCCTTATTGCCAATTTGGAAAGCTATGTTCATGATGATGAGAATAACGAGGGTCAGTTGGACATGGAAGTTAGAAGCCCAGTTTTGGCGGGAGATCTTAGCACATTTTAAGGAGTTCATCTTTTTAAACTGTTGCAATTTGTTGCATCTTTTCTAACTGTCTTGCTGCCGTTTCAGAAAATTTGAATGCACTATTCACAACTATTGTTATTTCTATTGTTGTTTTGAGTAGGTTTCTATGAGACATACTGATTCAAGGACATCAAAGGATACGGTGGGTTACTAGTTATAGTGGTTCTCATTTTGGTGAATGAACCACCGTTGTAAGTTTGGGATCATGATGCATTAGAGATGTATTTTCCGGAAATGAAACTCATAGTCATGTGGTGGCGCTCTCGATATTGTCGTGAAGGAACGATCTATGGGGGTAAAAGAAAAGAATCAAGCAGGTTCCTCTGTTCCATTTACTTATTTTGTTAGAAGTATTTATTAATATTTTGCTTATTTGATTGATCTACAAGAAGTGCAATCTTGCCCTCTCCACCGTAGTAGGCATTGTATCGGTGGGTAGAATTTCCGTGTATTCCATATTGCACCGTATAGTGGGGGAAATTACTATCCTAAAGATAGGTCCTAGACCGCCTTAGCCTACGCAATCAATCTCCTCATCTCCAACAATTCGATAAGTTTTTCTATCTCTTTTACTAGTCTTCTCTAATTTGTTTTTTTTTTTTTTTGAGGAGTTCTCTAATTTGTTTTTGTATTTTTGTTTCATCTTTTTTGTACTAACATATTTCTGAAATCGTTCTTATTTAGTGGATTTTCCCCAACACCATTAAGAGTGCGTTCGGCCAGATCTTTGATTTCATTACCTGTGAAAATTTTGAAAACTATAATGAATTTTAGAACAAAAAAAAAATCCAAACAAACAGGTGGATAATGTGGGTACGAGGCCAATCGTGTAACAAGAGTACAATTGCGTCCCAAAACATGAACGGAAAAATAAATGCATCTAACATTGTACTGCTACATTTCTTTCAGCATCCTAAAAATCCTGTACCACTATACATCTACATATTGTGCATTTCCCATTGCTACATTTCTTTCAGCATCCTAAAAATCCTGTACCACTATACATCTACATATTGTGCATTTCCCATCACTGATGTACCATTAAGAGTGCTTTCGGCCAGATCTTTGATTTCATTACCTGTGGAAATTTTGAAAACAATAATGAATTTTAGAACAAAAAACAAAATCCAAACAAACAGGTGGATGATGTGGGTACTTACCTCGCATATTGCACAATGATCTGATCTATCACATCTTTAAATTTGCAAATTGTATATTAAAGTGAACTATTTTTTTTATTTTTATTATTTTTTTTTTATTTTTTTTTTTTTTTTTTTTTGCGGGTAAAGAAGAACTTCATTGATATCATAGCAAAAGTACATACGGAAGATACAAACGATAGATATTAAACGACAAGCACTAAAAGAGCAAACCAAAGCTAGTGCTGCACACTAGGCCTAAACCAAAACAAACCCCAAAAACGAACCCAAATAAACATGGAACCAAAGCTAGTTGAAAGAACCTAGCGATGGCCAACCAGCAGAACCAGCAGAAGACCCCAAAAGCAAGACAATTAGAGTAGCAAATTACAGGAATTACATGGAAACACAATTCACAAATTTTCAAAACAGAAACTTAACATAACTTATATCCAACCAGCTCCAAACCAGCTCTCCTCAGGCATCAATGAAGGGGATTACTGCTGACATAAGGTCATCATCTGGGATGGGAGGTAGGTCACCTCCAGAAGCAGCTCCAGGGACACTGACACTTGATGCATCATGAGATTAGATTACAGGCACATCAGAGCTTCCTTCTCCAGCAGGAGAGACCTTAACTGAAGCTTCAGCAGCAAAGGATTCCTTGAAAACATATGAGCCTTGGACAGGAGGCAGGACAGCAAGAGGAACAGCTTGAGAAACTTCCACTAGCGCTTGGGGATAAAACTACACTTGACCTGGCAACCATTCTGGCCTTCCTTTCTTGACTTCAACTTCCACCCAGCCTTCATTAACTTTTTGAGCCTCCAATTTGGACGTGGTTTTCTGCTTTTTGCCCTTCCCCTTGTGATCAGCCACAGGAACCACAGGAATTTCCCTCTTCTTTGTCACCTTCTTCAGCGCTGGGATCTGCAGTGCACCTCTTGGCTTACTGCTGATATTCTCTTTGCCTTTCCCCAAGTTCTTCTTGACCCCCTTTTTCTGCACAACTCCCATCTCTTTTTTGTTCTCACCTCTTTTCCCTCTGATCTTTTTTGGGATTGAAGGACCTACTTCTTTGAGTAACTTATCAATGTCAACGAGATCTTGATTTCTCTGGTCCCTATCAATATCTGTTTCTGAAGTGTTTGAGGGAGTAAATTCAGGAGCTTTGATGGAGAAGCCAGTACGAGAGGAGAGCATCTTATAAGTGGTGGGTAGTTGCCTCATTTGAGAAGAGTTTATTGGAAGATGGGTAAGGTTGGGACAAGAGAGAGATTGGGGTGGCAGTTGTTGGAAAAGGGCTTCCGGAGATTGGTTGTGGCGATTTATAGTGTTGATGGGGGGAGGCTTTTCAGTTCTTGAAGTAAAGAGTCACCCGTTTCAAAATTTGAATGCATGCTTCTATTGAATAAGTTCTCTGGAACTGAACCAACATTCATGGGAGACGGTTGGGGTGGCTGAGAGTGGGAATCTGTCATAACTGTGTCGGGAACGTGTGCATGCATTGGAAGAGAAGAATAAGCATTCTGCAGAGGAATAAGGAACGTTTGGGATTGCTGAATTAAATGCCTAATGTTGGGGAAATAATCTCTTATAAAAGAAGAGTTAGCATCCATAATTGAGGTTTGATTGGAGGTTGTGGGTTCTGGGTGGGAAGGTGGTGTAAAGAAAGTTGCAGAGTCATAGGAGGAAGAGGAGTGTTCAGAAGAGGGCTGTTGTGGTGGTAGGGGGGGGGGGGCTTGGTTAGGATCATGAGAGACAGAGAGGTCTTGAAAAGTGTAGATAGGCTTAACACTGGTATCAAGCTTGATGGTACGGAAAGGGCCGTGCTTTGAGTGCAATTTCAGCAAGTGTGTGAACATCTTTCGTTGGGGGTTGACATGAAAAGGGTAAGCAGAAAGATGATGAGACTGCAGGTAACGAGCCTCTAGCTTCTCCAAAACAGCCACCAGGTTAGTATGACAATGCCTGTTGTAATCCTTTGATTTTAGATACATTATTTGAAGTTACCCTTATAGCATATTGCATATCGTGCATGACATTAGTTTTGCATTTAGTAGTCATTGGTAGTTATACCCTAGAGTGGAGATTCATACCTTTATATTGTTTAGAATTTGGTTTAAACTTCGAGGACGAAGTTTTCTTTAAGGGGGGAAGGATGAAATACCCCGTTATTTAGAAACGGGTATTTTTAACAAATATTAAGTTTTAGTTTATTAAAACGGGTATTTTATAATCATATTAGGTGTTAAAATAATATTATTATAAGCTTTGGATATTAGTTTAATTATTTAAAAGTTAATTTCTATTGTTTTAAGCTTTAGGGGGCTTTAGTGTCTTTTTCGTAACTTAAATAGTGCAGTTAATATAATTCTGGGGGGTAAAAAGTGTCTTTTAACCAACTAAGGGGGGTGAAAGTGTCTTTTAGCCAAACTGGTCATCTTCTTCCTCTCCTGGTAGTAACAGGAGATGTGCTCTTCTCCTTCTTCGACCCATACACCCACCAACACCAAATTCGACTCCAAATCTTCCAATTTTCGTCCCAATACACTCCCTATTCGACAAAGATCGATTCTTTAGCACCAAGAAACCAATTTCGCCCAAAATAGTGAACCAATTCGGAATCAAAAATCAACCCGGAGGAATCCTCCTCTTCGCCGGATTCTTCGAATTGAAGCCTATAAATAGCTTGTGAAATCAGAAACGAAACCCACATCAAAACCCACCACTCTCGCCCTCTCTCTCGCCCTCTCTCTCCCGTTCGAATCATCAACCAAAAACCCAGCCGCCGCCGGGTCCGGAGAACCGAACCCGACCGCGACCGCCCCGTCCGCCGCCGCCGCCGTCCCCGGCGTCTTCACCCGTCGCCGTCGCCGCCGCCCTTACCGTCAGCTTCCTCCTTCGCCACCACCGCGAGCCCCTCTGGTCTTCACCATCGTCGTCGTCCTCTTCTCTGGTCGGGTAAGAACCCGTCAGTCCCTCTCTCTTATTCTGTTTCTTTCTTTTATTTTTTTTATAAGCCTTAGTTAACTGTTAAAGCTATATTATTATTATCTGGGTTAAAACAACAAGAATGGGCAGTGGCCCAGTGGTAAAAGTTGACTGTTAGAATTGTGCTGGTTTGGGGTTCAAGTCTCATAGCTAGCAACTATTTTTTTTACTACTCTACACTCAAAATTTGAAAGAGAAGTTTTGAGGGTTTGAAAGCCTTATTAAAACACTTGAGAATTATTTATTTAGGAAGTTTATTTTCTTGTTTAAAAGTTAATATTTCGAAGAAAATAATATTATTGGGTTATGTTTTATAGTAATAAAAGAAGAATTTAAATTAGATAATATAATAAGCCATGTTTTACGATAGTAAACAATAGTCCTATAAATCACGTTTTAACAATAGAATTATTATTATTAAAGTTTGGGGAAATAATAAGGGGGATTACACTTGCATTGCATATAGGGCTTGTTTGTATTCGTGTGTTAGCGATAATTGATTAGAATATTATCGAATTGTAGGAAACGAATTCTCCGACGAAGGATACGTCGAATACTACGATTGATTTGCTGTGATTGCTATTTGTTGAGGTAAGTAAACATGCCAGGCCTAGCGCCCATTCCTCTTTTCGTGTCAAAAGTTTTTCATTCCTATTTGTCTCAAAATGGTTTTTACATGAAATATGTGCTACTTGAATGCTTGTTTTAAATTGTTAACTTGTCTTCTGAAAAATATCACTGTAATCTATTAATCGACGATAACGTAAAGTGGAAGAGTTGTGCGGGGTTTGTTATTGGATACTATTGGCATTGGGCGTGTTGACTTCGGTCTTCCGTTCAATTTATTTTATTTAATCCGGTTGCAAGTCCCCGGATAGCTCCCTGTACTCACTCCTCTGGACGCTAGATTCTTTGGGGGGTGTCGACACTTAAGGTCTTGGATGCTTGCGAGATGGTTGGTTCTTTTTTCCCGTCACAACAAATTAACAATGCAGTTTTGGAATTAATGAAAAGGATGGTTGAATATGAGATTTTGGAACTCTTAAATTCAAATAATGGAATTGGAATCTTCCTCGTTTTCTTATGAGGGTCAAAACTTTTGTTATCACCTGGTTTTAGAAAAACTACTACGAAATACTCTGATTTGTAAATTACTTCATAATCGTTTTACATGCTTGGGTGTTACTTACTCAGTATTTCCGCTGACTTTTAGAACTGTGGTGTTCTCTTTTTGTTTTCTGCACCACAGGTTAGATGGGATCTTGGTCCGAGGGGAAAACGCGACTCACGCTAGTAGTATCATTTAAATTTAGTTTTATTTGAACATTTGTTAGTAGTTTGAATTTTATTAGATTTGGAATGATGCCCATATTTGTGGCAAGACAAGTTTTAAGTTTTAATTAAATATTTTTATGGATTTGGTTTGGAATTTCTGTTGTAAAACCTCCTTGTATTCGGGTTTAACCCCGGGTACGGAGTGACACCCCTGGGTTTCCGGCTTAGCCAATTTGGGGGTGTTACACCTGTTATCATGCCCAATGCATCCACATCTATAGCATACTTTGAAAACTCTTTCGTAACTGAAAAACACCCATTTCAACTCATCTTCCCCGGGGACATTGATGTAAACTCCTGGTGTTAGATCCTGATCTAGAGCCACCCTAGACTTGATTCTTAACCTTTGCATGCTACGGACTCTATTAAAAGACCAGTCAACAACAATAAGATCCCCGACCAAATTTCCCATTTTTTCTGCTGTTTCAAAATCAAAGCCTTCAAATGAAACATTAGGGACATGAAACCAAACATCAGCTTTTGTGAAATCAATTTCAGATAGGGCTTGATTATTCTTCCTTTCTTTGAAAACCAGTGAGAGGCCATGCATAGAAATCAAGGATTCATTGAGAAAAAAGTCTTTATCTTGTGGGTTTTGAAAATGGAAGAGGTAAAAATCATTCTTTTTTTTCAATCCATACCGAACCAAATGTTTTCAAGCATTACTAATGGCCTTTTGCATGACTGCAGGTGACAAAGAGTTTTTCCCCAAAAACTTCGCAATCAACGTATTTTTCAGAATCTCTCTGAAAGTGAAAGCTCTTGAGGGATTAAGAGAGAGCACAAAACCCCGTTCGTCAAGCCTTTCCTCCATGGAATCGTTTGATGAGGGGTTGTTAGTATCGAAATGGTAGGGTTTAGACATTATGATGAAGGAGGAACTTGAAACTCAAATGTAGAGAATCAGAAAGATGAAAGGAGGTAAAGAGACACAAATAGATTTAGTTTAGAATGGTCCTAGATGTTTTGGAACCTGCAAAATATAGTGGAGCAATTAGATCATAAACAAATACATCAAGAAACATAGAGAGTAACCAGCCAATGCATGTGGAGAAAAGAAGATGATGACTGCGGTGGCTGCAGATAGGAGGAGTGTTACACTAGAGAAAACATCCTCAGGAGATCTTGAAATCCTGCAAAAATCATGTTAGTAGATGCTAGGGTGTGATGATTGAAGATTAGTGGTAGGGAGAAGATTAAGAGATAGAAGAATAAACTAAACAAAAACTAAACAAAGCAAAGAACTTCTGCAGCTATTGGTTGATGATCCGCCGAGTGGTATGGAGAAGGGCAACAGTTGGGGAGAGTGATTGGAGGAGCAATATTCGACTAAGTAATTCTCTTCGAATACTAAAGGGGAGAGGCTCTAGAGAGAGCAAAAAACAGCAAAACAATATTCGACTAAGTAATTCTCTTCGAATACTAAAGGGGTTATGTTGATCAAGCTAAATAACTTTTTTCTTGAGTAGGTGGAGTAATGAGATACAAAAGAAAGTAACTACTATGAATTGAGAGGTCTAAAAATTAGACACTGGCTAATTCAGTGAATTTAGCCAATATCTTAGCAAACAAGCCAAGTAAACTCTCAACATGTTAAGACCATTCAAAGGCCCTTTAGATGTGAAAAGATAAAAGTTTACATACAGAATAGAGGTTCATATCCGAAGGATATTGCTTGTGATCAATCCTTGAAGAAATGAACTCTAATGTTAGTGAATCGCATACTACTTAACCATTTAGATCTTAATAAAGTATATAGGTGAGGTTCACAATCTAGGTAGTAAACTGAAACTAAAGTAAGCACTTCATTTTTTTGGGAAGAAGACATACTACAGATAACAATCTGTGGTTGCAGAAGGTTCTTCTCCCAATTATTAGCTACTACCAGCATCCAAAGATACAGAAAGATGGAGAAGGATAAAACCATGAAGCAAAACTGAGAAAAATGCGATATTTGAAAACACAAAAGAAATTGACCCCAAATCTATAGTGTTTGTTGATCAAAAGTACATCCCGAGTCTACTATGATACTGATGACCTGAATTGTTTATCAAAATCCCAATGGTCAATATCAATCGATGACCTCTCTCATAATTAAACCTGGTGTTTTCTGATTGCAACATTCATCTCAGAGAACAAATATCTCATTAGGGATAGTATGTATAACTTCATCTCAAGTAACATCTCATTCTATAATTCAGTTATTGAGCCAACAAAAAGATCTTAAAGTTGGGTTTTTTTTTTTTTTTTGAAAAGAAATTGACATTTCTTATTTAGGTAGAGGCTGGTTTGTCCCTAGCCCAAATATCAATTACAAAGTTTGGGCAAACAATGTCCCAAAACATATCCCACGAAGCATTAAGGCCCAAACGCGCTAAACAGTGCGCGATGGCATTTCTGTCTTTTCTCACGAAACTAGGGTTTGCACTCTTAAAAAGCCTTGCCAACTCTCTGCACTGAGAGAAGAGTCTCTGCTGGTTGAGATTGTAGCAGTCGGATGCGATGATTAAACTTCCAAATCCCTTATTTTAAGCCTTGATGAGAGCTTCTCGTAAAGCAGTAGCTTCTTCAATCAACGGGTTGGTTGTAAAGGGGATCTGAAATGAGAATCCTTGCACAAAATCTCCAGCTGAGTTCCTTATAACTGCTCCAGCACCAGATCTGTTAAGAGGGAGAGAGATGGCTGCATCTACATTGATTTTCAGGCGACTAGAAGGTGGAGGAATCCACCTTCGACTACTTTCCGGACGGAGCCCTGCATGCACATCAATTTCCGGCAGATAAGTATTCTGAAATTCTTCTTTCGCCAAAATTGCCTCTATAATCAAGTCCTCTTCCTTCTTGTCTGCATAATCGAAAATCTTTCTATTTCTAGAAGTCCAGATTAGCCATAGTATGAATAGTAATAGACATCGCTTATCTTTGAAAAGCTGAATAAAATTTCACGCATACATTCTGAGAAAGGAAGATTCGTCTGGTTTAATTGCAGGTCAAGATTAGGAGAAGTAATAATCCTTCTAGTACAAGGACAATCCAGAAAAAGATGTGACAGAGTTTCAGGAACAGAAGAACAGTAGATGCAGTTAACAGGTATATTAACGCCTTTTTTATTGAGTCTATGTCTGGTTGGTAAGCAGTCGTTCATAAGTCTCCAGAAAAAAAAAATTGACTTTTACCAGGAACAATTGAGTCCCAAACATAGTTATAAAAATTATTATTGTTGGCACTGCTACTGCAATTTTGGGACTGGTCTAAAGTAGGATTAAGAATAGAGAAAGTTGCGTGGTAAGTAGATTTGACAGTGCACTTACAATTCGGAGTTTGGGACCAAACAATGAAGTCATTTTGATTATGATTTGTCAAAGGAATATTGATAATATTCTCATACTCGTCTTC
Organism: Linanthus parryae; assembly: GCA_023055425.1. Lineage (NCBI taxonomy): Eukaryota > Viridiplantae > Streptophyta > Magnoliopsida > Ericales > Polemoniaceae > Linanthus > Linanthus parryae. The sequence continues at coordinate 4,447,522 of JALGPY010000027.1, forward strand.
AGAAAAATGACTTTTGATCAAATTGTGGTTCCAGGTAAAATCAGTAGTAGGGAAGAGTAGAGTAGCTAAGAGGTTTCCTTCCAAACCCTATTGGTAACCATCTGTTATAGTAAATCAGAGTGTTCTGTCCATTTCCGATACCATGTCGGGCAGCCTGGAACACTATGTTCTTAGCAGTTATAAGACCACGCCAAATAGGAGAGCAAGAATTTGTAGCTTCAGCATTTATGATAGAGTGATTAGGAAAATATTTTCCTTTCAGGACTTTTGAAAATAAAGAATTAGGATATTGAAAATCCTCCAAACTTGTTTTCCTAAAAGGGCTATATTAAAAGCATATAAATGTCTAAAACCAAGCCCACCAATATACTTTGGGTTGCAAATAGAGTTCCAATTTTTCCAATGGATTTTTGTTTTGTCTAAGTTATTACTCCACCAAAATTTAGCAACTAGCTGTTGAATTTGATTAAAAAAGGTTATTGGTAGAAGGTAAACGTACATGATGTAGGTAGGAATTGATTGAATGAAAGACCTGATAAGAATTTCTTTACCAGCAGGTGACATGAATTTTTCTTTCGACTCACCAATTTTGTTCCAAATTCTTGATTTGACATCTTTAAAAGTATTAGAAATTTTACGACCGTCAAGTGTGGGTAAATCCAGATACTTGTTATGTTTTTCAATAATGGGAATTTGAATTTTTTTGGAAATGTCCGATCTAGTTTGATTTGGAACACTCGGTCCAAAAACCAGCATTGACTTCTCCTTGTTAATAGTTTGGCCCGACGACATGCAATAGATATAAAGAATTGAATTAAGAGTAATAGCATCCACTATTTTAGCTTGTGAGAAAAGCATACAATCGTCGGCAAATAAGAGTTGGGTAATAAAAGGTGAGGATTGACTTTCCCTAACTCCTTTAAGAGGTTTTTCATTAATGGCCTGGTTTATTAAACAAATAAGACCCTCAGTACAAATATCAAATAAATAAGGACTAATCGGGTCGCCTTGCCTTATGCCACGAGTAGGAGCAAAGGGGGTAGTATTATGACCATTAACGAGGATAGTAAAAGTAACTGTAGTAATACAAGTCATAAAACGCTGAATAAAACTCTCAGGGAAACCCAACTTTGTAAGAACATTTTGAAGATATTTCCACTCAATTTTTTCGTACGCCTTCACCATGTCTAATTTTAAAGAAAAAGACCCCACTTTAGATTTCTGATTATTAATAGTATGAAGGGTCTCGAGCGCAATAATAGCATTATCAGAAATTAATGTGCCCTTAATGAAAGCAGACTGCGAATGGTTCGTAATTTGAGGCAAAATATTTTTTAATCTATTGGCAAGAGTTTTTGAGATAATCTTATATAAGACGTTACACAAACTAATATGTCTAAAATCCGTAGCAAAAGTAGGATCTGTTTTTTGGGGATTAAAGCAATACAAGTTTTATTGATACTAGAAATATCATGACCATTATTAAGAAAAGATAAACAGTAGTTTGTGACGTCATTGCCAATAATTGACCAGTATTTTTGATAAAAAATAAGAGGTAAGCCATCTGGCCCAGGAGATTTTGTAGGATGCATTGAGAAAATAGCTTCATGAATTTCGGTAGAAGTATAAGGCTCAACTAGCTGCTGATACATGGCATTAGAAATACGACAAGGGATAGCATCGCTAGCATGAGTGAAATTAACATTTGAAGTTTTGAAAAGATTTTCACAAAAAGTGTGAAAACAATTTTTGATATCACTCTGGTTTTAAAGTAGCCTACTATCCTGATCAGTAAACTTAGAAATATGATTTCTCTTTTGTCTTTCATAGTAATGTTTATGAAAATATTTCGTATTCCTATCCCCATGTTTGAGCCAGTTTATTCTAGAGGCTTGTTTCCACTTTATTTAATCTTCAGTTATTAAATTTTTTAAACTAATAAAAACCTCTTTTTTCTTGGCCAGATTCTCAGCACTTTGGTCACCATTATTGGGGACAGCGAGTTCATGAAGCAGATTTCTACGGAGAAATTTCTTGTTTTGATAGTTAGATTTACCCCAAATCTGTAAATTATTAGTTAAGTTTTATATTCTATTGGGAATAATGTGTAAATAATTAGAACTAGGCAAAGGATAGGTCCATACCTCTGCGATCAGATTCTTGCAATCTTCTGATCTAGCTCACTCCTCCGCGAAAAGAAATCGTCTTGGGTTACTGGGTAGCGGCGGATCATCAAGTACCGTGATGATCAAAGGTAGATGGTCTGACCCTGTACGTTGTAGAACTTCAAAGTGAACATTGCATCCCAACTATACGAACAAACACCGCAATCTAATCTTTCTAAGACATTATAAGGAACTGGGCGGCCATTATTCCATGTAAATAATGAGCCTGTAAATCCTATATCAAATAAGTCGCAGTCTTCTAAAACTGTGTTGAAATCCTGCATATGTTGGTTGCTCCTCTCGTTTACCCCTGATTTTTCATTTGAACTAAGAATCTCATTGAAGTCTCCAAAGACTAACCATGGAACCCCTGCCCTGGGTTCAATATTCGTAACAAATCCCAAGAAAGTCTGCGTCGATTAGTAACAGGATCTTCGTAAAAACCGGCGATAAAAAACCTTTATTTTTATTCTCTGAAGGGCGAACGAAACCATGGATGTTGTAGCGATTGTAGGATAAAACTTGAATATCCGCCGATCTATTCCACAAAAGTGAGAGGCCACCACCAAGCCCAATCCTAGGGAAATGTAAACCATTCCCAAAACCCAACTAATATTTTATCTCCTCAGCCTTAGAGCCAACCAATTTAGTTTCGGAGAGAAACACAATATCGGGTTTTTTTTCCCTTACATGGGAGTGTAAGATATGGAACGTAGAGGCACCCCCCAAGTCCTCTAATGTTCCACCCGAATATCCTCATTGCGACCGGAAGGGTTGGTTCTTACCAACCTCTGCCGATAGTAGGGGAAGAGAATAGTCTCGATTCCCAATTTTTGGTTTCTTAGAGTTATTTGAATCAGGGTTGTCATCAAGAGGCAATCTTTTGTCTCCCAAGATAGAGGAATCCATAACAACAACATTCTAGTTAAGATGATAGAGGAGTTTGTAACCCATTGCAATAGCTTTACCCCTGTTCAACGCCACAGTTGTTGGAGAAAGACTTTTGCCGCGACTTTCCTCAGGACTTCTTATCAACGCCACATCTTCCACAGGTTTATCTTGTCCAACATCCGCATCACTCATTTCAGCCATGTATTCCAAATGGGATTCTTTTTCCCTTTGTCGGAATAGAAACTGACCTTCGTCATTATTTGGTTTAGGATCAGGGTCAGTTTCGTCGACACTCCCTTCGGTGAAATGTCTACGCATGTCCCTCGTGTTTATGTTGAACCTCAGTTGTCTTTTGATGCGATTTCTTAAAGCGTATGCGCAAGTGCACGGTCAAGTAATATAGGGGTAGTATTTCAACCCTGAGTTATCGATCCCACGAGGACAGGCTTGAGATTATTTAATTAGTTATTTAATTTAGAGTACGGTGCAGGAGGAAAGAGTTGATTGATTTAAGAATTGAAATAAAAACTAATCTAATATTTTTGTATGTTTATTTTTTTATCAAGAAGAATGGAGAAACTAGGCGATCTCTAGATCACCTAGGGCTGTAGACGATTTCCGGATTATCTGAGTAACACGTTAATTCGATCCTAAACAAGCCGGGTAACAGACTATGACAATCTCCTATCGGTCTCATGTCATTTTACGTCTCGGTTGACTACAATATCCTCTCGGTCTCATGTTGTCTACCGGTCCGTTATGGCAGGTCATCTACCAGTACGATAACAGGTCCTGTCGGTCCACCGTTTCACGAAACAGCGGAATAATCCTACCGAATCTACCCACACTAGGCAAATCCTAACACTTCTCCTTTTCGGTCTCGGTGATTCGGGATTGTTGTCCACATCTCATCAAGGCTAGTTAAAGTCGTTGTCGCGCACTTGCAAACTACGTAGTATTTCTGGGTCATGACTCCTTCAGCATTAAGAATTAAGAACAACATGTGAACAATTGACCTAGAAAAAAAATTAAGCATTAAGCAAGATTCAATTTAAGAATAAACCCTAGTTTTATTGCATAACGAATCATAATCACGTCGTGTCAATAGACAAGATTCAACAACAAGTTCAAGAAACTAAGTATTCGTTCAATAAATCGTAACATAGAGCATGAAACAAAGATTCAAATCCGGGAAGATTAACCGTCTACATAACCCTAGGCTCTCGTAGAGACTCCTAGCAAAGTATTTAGCTAATTGAAATCAACCAAACAAAGTGCAATAGTTTCTCCATACAAGACTTGAAAGAAGAAGTAGAAAAACCTAGTTCTCCAATGGAGTTCTTGAGCCTTCTTCCTTCGTCTCCGTCGTCCTCTTCTTTCTCACGTCGCTCTCTTCTTTCTCACGTCTCTCCCTTTTTTTAGATATAGGGTTTTATTAATTAATCACCAAAAGACTCTTAATTAATAACCCTAAGACCCCTCATTAATTCCGTGCGTGATAGTGTTGATGCTGAATTCTGATCGCACGACCTCAATTTCCTGATTGTGCGATCTGTTCTGGTCTTATGTCTGATCGTGTGATCTCAACAGCTTCTGGTCCTATCTCTGGTCGTTTGATCTGCTCAGGTCTTATCTCTGATCATGCGATCTGAACAGGGCCTACGATCTCCCAATCTCATCGTGCAAACAGTGAGTTGTTAAATCTTTTCTCCTCCAAATTTTGGCTAAGTATGGGAAGGGGGGTTAAAGTGTCATTACAAAAACTTAATTAAATAACACTTGCCTCCCCTCTCCATGTCTCTACACTATTTTCTTCGCGATTTCTTCTCCGTTTTAGCTCCCGAATAATCTCCAACACTCGTTTCTCCTCTCCACTTCATCTCCCAAGCTCCGTTCCCTGCCAAAACAACATGAAACACAACTCGTGCGATCAAACGTGAAAAAAATACATAAAATCGTATGAGAAATGCTATAATTTACAAACTAATTCCCAGAGCAAAACTTCTCTGTTTTCTCTCTAATTATAGTGTAAAACAAAGATTATCAACCCGAAAATCACGTAAAACGATATAAAACGTGCCAGAAATATAAATCTAATAGAGAGTTATCAAATTCCCCCTACACTACCTTTTTGCGCGTCCCGAGCAAAATCAATTCTCACACTATGTTTCAATCCACCGATTGCATACAATTTCACTCGCCATGTGACACAAACAACATACCCACACAATGAAATCTACATGACTATACAATGCAACTCGATTATAGAATAATGCTAAAATTGAAACAACATACTTTTTTTTTTTCTTTTTCTTAAGAGACGGGCAATCTCGCTATCACTGACCAAAATCATCAGGTTCTCACAAGTCTCTTTTGCAATTCACACAACCGCAATAAGGAATTGAAAATACAATGATCCTACGCACAAGCTCACTAAGGGGTCCCCAAACATCCACCAAACTCAATCCAAGATACGGGCACGTCTTTTAGCTCAGAGGGTCTAGGCACCCTTAGTCCTATGGAAGTTTTTCGTCGCAAAGTCATATGAGGTTTTCAGACTCTCTTAGCCGTTATTGCATTGAATGCAAGTTGTCCCAGTGACGAGAGACACAACTGCGTGTAATACGGCTTGAATTTAATTTTCCTTAGACGCTCTAATTGGTTTGAATCCAAATTCTCCGCGTGAACGGGGCACATTAGGCTGTTCACCGAATCTAGTCCAAGAGAAGATTTTGATTTATTTATTTTTTCTTGTTCATTCTCTTTTAATTAATTCAGCCGTGCATTTAGAGTAACTAAGTGCAGGCTATTTCGGTTAGCTCTTGAAACCGCCGTAAGGGATGGTGGTGTACACTCCCTAACTTCACTTAGGCTAAGCCAATGTACAACATGGAAACAACTCTATACGAAGATCCATCCCAGATTTGCAAGAGGCCACAAGTTTCCACTCGAAAACAGACTATTCAACTATTCCCAAGACCAAATCCTCCTAGCACATTATAGGAACTAAAGGTATGCCCGACATCTACTTTCCACTTTTCCCTGAATACCCGGGACTTCCTTTCGTGAAACCGATGCGTAGGATACTAAAAGTTAAGGTTTCCCCACTACGGTGCTTCCTATTCATTGAGACACTTTCACTGAACTCTCTCTAGTTTCAAGCTTCATCAATTTCCTAACTCAAAATTTTTAAGTTTTTATGGATTTTCACTTTTCTATTTTTTCAATTTTTTGTCATATTTTCCTAGACTCTATATGCTTTTGGCCAACTCGATTAGTCACAAAGATTGGGTAGGGGACTCAATAAAGTAAAAGTGCATAACAATGCAGCAAATAATCTAACACAATACGACAATCAAACACAATTCTAAACTAACCACGTTAAAACAGTACTACAGAAACTACATGTGACAAGGATGAATGCAAAACACAACATGGCTAGTAAAATTAGACACAACCCCCCCCCCCACTTAAGCGTTTCGTTGTGCTCAACGAATTTAGAGATCAAGTGCGATGTGCCCTCGCTTAAATGTGTTGGTGGTGGATCTCAACAATTATGGCTCAAAACGTAGATAAGAGAGAGAGTTAGAGGTACCAGTGTGCCCAGTCCTACATGGGAACCGTTTCCGCGAAACTGCAACAAGAAGGGGTCTTGTGGACCGTTGACAGTTTCTTGAAAAGTCTCACCTCGCGTCCGGATTCCGATGCGCCTACTCGACACTCTCTATTGCACGATTCTTCTCAGTCTCCGTGATTAAGGATTCTTGCTCATATCTCATCATAGCTAGGTCTAAGTCGCTCTCACGCACTCGCTAGCTAATTAACAAGTCTGGTTGATCACTCCGTTCTTGCTAAGGATTAAGCATAGCATGTGAACAATAACTAGAATGAAATTAACATTAAGCAATAAAATGATTCACGAATAAATCCTAAGTCTCATGATTATCAAATCATAATCTAGCCGTGTCAATAGACTGGATTCAATAACAATATCAAGAAACTAAACATTGATTCAATGAATCTAAATCCAAAAGCATGAAACAAAGTCTCAAATCCGGAAAACATATTGTCTACATAAACCCTAGGCTTTCTAGAGAAGCTTAGCAAAACGTCTAGTTACTACACAACAAAGTTTCTCCATACAAGTGGTTAAAAGAGGGAAGAAGAGATCAAACGCTAGAAATCGGGAAGATTGGCGCGATCCGGGCTCTTCTCCTTGCTTGAGGTTGCTCCCAATGGAGTCTCCTTGCTCTCCTCCTTGATCGTGGCTCTCAATAGGCGTGAATGATGATGATTTCCGTCCCTAGGTCGTCCTTCCTTCATAACCCGCAGAAGTCTTCAGTAATTGCACAATAGCCCCCTGAAATCTACTCCTGACTTCAATAGGCCATATCTTTTTTGTCCGAACTCGGATTTAGATCTATGACCTATCGTTGGAAAGATCTATGATTCTACGTTCATTTGGCACTGGTCTCACCCCTAAATGAGCTGTAGAACTTCGGCTATGATCAAAATAGTGCAGACTTGTCATCCAAGCTCCTCCAATTCGGCTTCTCTTGACTCCACTTGAGCTCCCATTGTTTCCGAAGTTCGTTCCATGCCTCCTATCAACCGATTAGCATCCTTCCCTGCAAAAACAACATGAACAAATATACCAAGATATTATATTTGACAAATAAGAATGAAATATGCATGGAAAACGCCCGGACTAACAATATAGCACATAATGAACAACAAGTGATAAAACGACATTTATTCTCTAACGTTAGGCTCAAATCATTCTCAAATACATATTAAAATGTGGTAAATGCTAAATAATTATAGACCCTAAAAGGTGCTATCAAACTCCCCCACACTTACTTTCTTGCTCGTCTCGAGCAACAATGAAGCACACTACCCCCACACTTGAGACATTGTATACATACCACAACCAAACTAATGCATACCCCACCGCCTTGCATACTTCACTTTCCGCTAGCCAACACAACTCACGACTCAATGCAAAAAGACACGACTATGCAAACTACATGATATGTACAATGCAACTCAAGTATGTACAATGCAAGGAATTAAAGAACATATTTTTTTTCTTTTTCTTGTTAGATATTGGGCGATATCAAAGAACAAACCGACATGTAATAAGGCTCTCACATCCCCTAGAAGATTATATAACTTTAGTGATCGGTAGAACTTGCGGCCAGTTTCGTCAGACAGAACGGGCACGAACACAAAATAAGTTGCTTCCGCACACTCGTGAAACGTATCCCTAGAACTTACCATCCGAGCTATTTATCCATGGGTTAAAATGTTGACGGCTTAGGACGGGTAGGATAGGATATTTAGAAGCGCAGTCCTAGACTTCATGATACATCTCACAAGAACCCAATTCTCACACTCCCTCGCCAAAATCCAAGGAACCCCACCGAATTAACTACTCCGGCCCTCATTCCCTCAATCTTGGTGCAACGCCGTTCTCGCGGCCACAAATGTGAAGAAGTGATCTCGAACAATAGCTAATCTCCTTGGTCTTCATGAAGTTTAATTTCCGGCTCCCTATTCCATTTCATTTTAAACTTTCTTTTTTTTTTTTTTCTTTTTTTTTTCAATTTCAATTCATTCTCAATAAGCACACGGAGCCACCAATGATGATACAATATCCAAGAAGATCAATCAATATAGATAACGTGGGGATGGAATGTTTCAAATCAACTAATATAGTCAAATATGTGTCGACACCCCCACACTCGATGTAAAGCATATCTCGAACCCGATAGCCAATGTGTAAACGTGCTAATTCCAACCAATCATCCTCATCACCTAAGATGTAGAAAATATGAATGAATCATAAGCACGTCGTCCTATAAGATAAACCAACCCCCACCCCATGACGTGCGGAAAAGTATCACTCACTACGACACTCCACCTATGATCGTGGTGTAAGGACACGACTCACCGCCACACCGAAGTGTGTTGTCGTCTCTAACTCACCCTCACATCCCCTCAAAAGATGACATGTAAGACAATCCACTCAAAATATATCAAATCAGCTCACCCTCATCGAACCTCCCTAACTCAACTCCCTCTATCATGATTCATAGGAAGAGACCATTCTAACTAGTGATGAAAGTCACAAGGAATGGCTTCCTAGGCTAAAAGCTGTGAATAAAAGGGGTAAATGGATCAAATTGGGGTAACTAGTGGACCTAGGCGATGGAGATGGGACGTGAGGTCCCCAAAAAATCACTCGCACAGCTGTTCCGTTGCCATTACGAGGAGGGTTGACGACTACCTAAGTGACGGTGGTGTAGCGCTAGTAGGATAACTAGTTTGAGAGACAACTACTCACAATTCTCGAGTGCATTAGCCCTATAGCCTTCATACTTCAGATTCTCGCGTGTCTACCTCACCTTTGATTTTCATACTACCTAGGGAATACTATCATTAAGCCCTCTCCACGCTCACTCTCTTCAATTTCCCTTTCTCAAAAAAAATAATTTTTAGGATTTTTCTTGAATTTTTAATTTTTTGTTTTTTTTCCGACACTATATGTAACTGGCTAACTCCACTAACCAACAAAGTATGGTAGGTGGACTCAATAAATAAAAGTGCAAAAATAATATACAATGCATAAAATAAACGTGCACATGCAAAACTAACCGACTCGGCATCTACATTCAAACGCGACTTTCTAAACTACATGTAACAAGGCTATGCAATAGCTAACTAGCGGATAGCTAAAAACTCCCCCACACTTAAGCGCTTCGTTGTCCTCAACGAAATATAAGGTGAAATAAAGAGGACTCGGCTGCTCAAGCGTAGGGCCGGTGGGTCTTGTCGGAGTGAGTGCACGTGAGGTCTAGTTGGAGTGAGCTAAACAAGTATCCAATAATCCAAGTATGAGGAAGTAAAATTTTTCAGAAAATTAAGCCCTAAGAGTGCCTATGCAAGAATTAAAGCCGAGAGAGAGAAAATTGTACCAAATTTTTTCGGAAACACGAGCTAGTGAAGGCATGAGTACCTCCTTAAGCTCCTCGGTGTCCCCGTCTTAAGTTCCTCTTTGAGCTTTGGCGAATCCCCCTACAAAGAAACGAATTGGAAGATTTAAGTTCTTGGAGCTCTTCCTCTTTGAATTCCCCCACACTCAATCCGCTTACTATCTCAAAAGCTCAAGAGTTAATCTTGTAAATTTTGCGATTTTGATGCGTTTTGGGTTAGGGGTGTGTTGGTGTTCTTGAGGGTTTGGAGAGGAAGAAGATGAATTTGGGAGGTGTTTGATCTGATTGTGTGGTGTTAGGAGGCTTGTTGGTCGGTTTTTAGCCTTTACTATCCTCAAAAATGTCAAAAACACCCCCAAAGAGTCAAAAATAATACCCCCAAAAAGTGACCAGCCCGGGCCATTTCGACCCCCATTTTGGCCCGAAATGGAGCCCGAAATGAATGGATTTCGGCCCCCATTTCGGCCCGAGATGGGCGCCGAAATGCCTGGGAAAAATCAAAACAGATTGGTGTTTTAATTTCGGGCCGAAATAGGCCTATTTCGGCCTCCATTTTTGCCCGAAATGGAGGCCGAAATCACAGGACTTCACCACTTTATTTTTGCTCTAACTTCTTCACCCGACATCCGATTTGCGCGATTCTTGAACCGATGGACTCTTGACAAGGAATCCATTTTTGACTAGAAAATTCCCAAACCAAGAAATTTTCAATTTCTTCTCAAATTATCTCTCTTGTGCAAAGAATCTCGCCTCCAAAGCTCTTGAACTCTATTTTCACTCCGGATTCTGATGCCTGCAACCCTGATACTCCAACTCGCTACCATGATCCTCATGACTAATTGGCTACTCCTCAACCTCGAGTAGCTTCTTTATCAAGCTCAATGCTTTCGGTTAGCTAGTTTTTCCTCATTCTGCGTGCGAAATCGTGAACATGCATCAAGAATGGGAAGTCGGAGAGTTCTTCGGTACCTTTGTCCTGAACACTCATAGAAAATATTAAAACAACTCTCTCTCGCCCATCACAATCAAATATGGAGAACTCAAAAACAAAAACGAAACAAAATATTAAACTCTAGTCTACATTGGGTTGCCTCCCAAGAAGACCTTGTAATTTAAGGTCGACGGCCCAACCCGGTTACCTCAACCGTCTAGGATAGTGAAGGATGCTTTAACTCTCCACTTCTTCTTCTTTCACCATCTTTTCTCGATAAGCTTTATCTCTCGAGCACACAAGCTCTTTGGACATGGTGGAAATCTTTGGAAGTTAAACTCTTTCATCTTGCAATTTTTCTTCTTGATCAACTTCCATAGAGTATCACTAGACACACGTTATGTTGAGTCACAAGTGCTTCTCGGGTACAATGGTATTGTCATCCTTAGACTTGAAGTCACTAGATATTCTAGTTGTGGATCATTGTGATCTTGGTAGCGTTAAACGCTACACCGTAACTGGGTAGTTATAAAGGCGTGTACTGGATACAATGAGAAGCAAGCTTAGAGATCGTAGTAGACGTAGAGAGGATTTGCCCCTCCCACATAACGGGAGCAAATATCCAAGGCCACTCGAGGATAGTGCTTATAGAATGTCTGGCCAGACTCAAATAAATCAATATATGAGATATTGATGTTATTTGCACGAATAAGGCTATTCCATGGATCGAGAAACTAGGGATTGGATATACGAGTGTGACTTGTATGTCTCGTGTCCAATCCGGATATGGAGGCAAAGGGATGAGACAATTACTTGTACAAGGTTGTCTAGATGACTATTCTATTAGTTGGCTAGAATGGATGTTTTGCTAGAAACCGCTCCATATTAGCAAAGAGTTGCTACCAACTAGATAGAACCTATGGGGTCACACGCTATATAGAGTTGTACTAGATTGTGGAATTAATTAATTGGATTAATTAATTAGAAGGATCACTTTGCAAACCCTTGCAAACTTAGTAGGGACTAATTTGCAAGGAAGGGACTAAATTGAATTCTAGTAGGACTAGAATAAGTCCTTTAGGTAGTTAACAAGGAGTTGTTGGACTATATAAAGGACCCTCCTCCTTCCTTCCCTACATACTTTTATGCTCTAGAGAGAACATAACAAGAGTAGGAGAGAACAAAGGAGAGAGAGAGAGCAAGCAAAGAGGGACGCCGCCCCCTATTGCCGCCGCCCCTTGTCCCCGACGCCACAAAGGGCCGAGCCCCTTTTGGTGCCTCGTTTTGCGTGATTTCTTCACCCTCCTTTCAATCCGGGCTAGCACCAAGGTGATTGGAGATCTAGGAACAACTCTAGGCGTGGATCAACTATAGAGAACGTGACACTATTCGCGTTTGAAGTCATCAAGGAGAACCCAAAGGTGTGTTTGTGATTTCTTGCCTTTACTATCGTTATGCATCTAGACTTGTGATCCTTGGAGGGTTTTGCATGGTTGTTTGTTTGATTATGCTTCCGTTTGCGCGATCCATGAATCAAAACCCTACAGTTCCGGTACAAGCGAATATTTCAACTTTGCATTATGAACAGATTATCTTTGTGTGACGATTTCAAAGAATCATTTTGAAATGTAGCCAAACTCAAATAAAGCACGTAAAGCACAAAACACATTTTGAGACAAGAAATACCAATAACACAATTCGACACGAAAGAAGCTAGGCGTACTAGGCTAAGCATGTGAACTCACCTGAAGTCAACTCAGTGATCATACAACGGATGTTCGCCGAAGCCTATGTCCAGGAATCCGTCGCCTACAATTTATAAATGCCTAGTCACAACGGTATTATTAATGAATAAGCGAATACGCTAGCCCTATACGAATGCTTGGCTAGGATGGATACTAAGTCTGACTCTCTCGATACCTTCAATAAAGCCCAATAAGACCATCATTTAAGTCACTTAAATTATATATATATATACACACACACACACACAAGTATAAAGAAATATTCTTAAGATAACTTGGTATTAAATCAATACTTATATAAATTTATAAGTAATATTGATTACCAAGTTATATTAAGAATATTTCTTTATACTTGTGTGTGTTTGTATATATATATATATAATTTAAGTGACTTAAATGATGGTCTTATTGGGCTTTATTGAAGGTATCGAGAGAGTCAGACTTAGTATCCATCCTAGCCAAGCATTCGATAGGGCTAGCGTATTCGCTTCTTCAGAAATAATACCGTTGTGACTAGGCATTTATAAATTGTAGGCGACGGATTCCTGGACATAGGCTTCGGCGAACATCCGTTGTACGATCGCTGAGTTGACTTCAGGTGAGTTCACATGCTTAGCCTAGTACGCCTAGCTTCTTTCGTGTCGAATTGTGTTATTGGTATTTCTTGTCTCAAAATGTGTTTTGTGCTTTACGTGCTTTATTTGAGTTTGGCTACATTTCAAAATGATTCTTTGAAATCATCACACAAAGATAATCTGTTCATAATGCAAAGTTGAAATATTCGCTTGTACCGGAACCAGTTATATTGGGTAATGATTCCCTGGGCTTAGTCCCTAAAGATATATTCGGGTTCGATCCCCGGAGTTACTTATATTGGGTGATGATTCCCTGGGCTTAGTCCCTAAAGATATATTCGGGTTAGATCCCCGAAGTTACTTTTATGGGTTTAGATCCCTTGGGTTTTATCCCTAAAATGCGGGACTTCGCGTGCCCCGTCTCTACGCCTTATTGGCTAGGGTCCAGCATCTAGATAACACTCCTAAGATTGACGCTCTTAGGAGGGTGTTGCAACACTTAAGGTCTAGTATGTCTGCCGTGGTCCCTGGTCTACCCTGGTACAGCGAAAAGAGATAAGGACTGGACATCTTTGCTCCTGTGTTTGGAAATGTGCAATGGACCAGAATTTCGATAAATGGAACTGTTTCTGGAACGTTCATAAATGCTTATTTCTGCTGCAAACTCTGATAAATGTTTTACCTGTACTCTGTTATTGTTTTACTTAACTCGTGAATCATCAACCATTTCATCTTCCTTGTTTTACACGCTAAGGTGTATCTCACTCAGCATTTCAAGCTGATTTTGGAAACTGCGGTTATTGTTTTTCTTCCCACCGCAGGCCTAGGAGCTGGATTGTAAGATAGAATGGGCGCGAGCCTCATCTAGAGTATGGACGTCACAAGTAGACTATCTAATAAATGTTAGATAAGTCTTGTGAAATAACTATTGTGTAATACTCTAAGTTTGATGTTTAATAATATGAATAAATGTTGTGAAATGTATTGCTTTTGATCTCCGCCGCTTCTATTAAGCATCGCCCTCCCGGTCTTGTCCCTAGCCGGATAAGGGGGTTGTTGCACATAATTAAATTAGAATGGGTTTTGATTGTTCAAATGGTCGTTTTCTGGCAAGGGAAGCAGCCATGTTCAAAGGGCTGCAACTCGCTCTCTCGTGGTCCGTTTGGTTTGGTTTCTGTTGGGTTTTAAACCTGAGATTACCCTGTGCAAACCTGGAATGTTTTGGGTTCCAACCATGGCTTTAAAACCCCTGAAATTCAGCCTGAAGTTGATAGAAAAATATTGCTAAGAGGTGTTCTTGAACTTTCTTACTGTGAAGCTTGATTCTAACCAACTTGAGAGCTATGTATATGTCTCACCTGATCATGAAATGAATTGATTCTTTCTCCTTTGTGTTCTGTGCATTTAACTCTAAAATTGCCATGTTGATTTCATGATTCAAATCCCTCTCTAATCCCTTCGATTTCGGACTCCAAGTTGCTGAATCATGAAGCTTTGAAACTTGTCAATGCTCCAAAGTTTCTAAATGTGGAATGGATAATAACTTGCCATCTTTGGCACACCATAACTCCTTGTATACTAATTGAAATCTAGGTCTACTTTCTTCTGTTGAGAGTTGGTTCTAAATACTTTAAATCGCTCCTAGAGGAGTACACTCTAAAATCTTGACTGACTGATCACAAATCAGAGCTGGAGTTGATTTATTGACCTTATCTCATTTAATCTCTAACTTCCTAAATGGACACTCAAAGGATTGTTTCAGCCTTTAATCCATGAGAGAATTTGTTCATTCTGTTATTCGGAGTGTGTCTATCAAATCTGATGAAGTAAATCTCTTAGAAAGCAATGTTTGACCAAAATAGTATTAGAGAGACAGATTAGTAATTTCACATAAAATGTTCAGAGATAAAATATATTGCTGTAGGGCTATCTCCATGTTCTATAGCGGTAATTGGAGGCTTAATAGGTTATTTTGGGTTATAGTTGACCAAGTTAATTACTGAGGGTCTTTCTGCAATTATTTCTAAACTTCAGGGGCCTAAGTGCAAGTACCTAATAGTTGTAGTTTTCAACTTTATGACTAATTGAGAATGTTAAATAGGATGATTTCATACTGTTGAGCATAGCTTGAGTTATTTGAGGGGTTCAGGAACAGTCAGAGACTGTACTGATAAGACTGAGACTTCAGGGGCAAAGCAATAATTCTAGGCTGACAGCTAGAATAACTTTTGCTTATGCATTTTACATGATGGAGTGTACTAATAATTATATGTACATTTATATATGTAGAGGTAGTCGGGATAGAAAATCAGCATCGCTGATCCGGAGTACTAAGCAGGCTACCAGGTAAGCATATGGAGGCTTATTTATTATTAAAAAGAATACTAGACTTGATATATGCATGTCTATATGAGTAAGGGATACATAAATCATGGAATAACAAAATGTTGAGCGTGGAGATCTGTGTATGCAGATAAATAGGCAAGTATGAGTATTGATCATGTTGATCTTGTGTACTTATTTAATAACCGATTCCTGTACCCTTGACCTCTATACGGTCAAATATTTATGGGACCCGGTTACGAGCTTGACACAGTTATGGGACCCGGTCTACGGGCTTAATACAATTATGGGACCCGTTCTTCGGGCTTTACATTCACGGCCTACGGGCTAAGTCGGTACATTGCTATCTCCCGACTTGTAGGCAACTAGTACTACCCTCTGGACATACGATCTAGTAGGGGGTGTGCACTCTTAAGGTCTAGTTTGTCTTGGTGGATAAATGGGTGGTACAGAAATAAATATGGATTGGTCGTATATATGAATTAGCTGGTATTGGGACAACTTATACAATGCTTCCATTACTGTTGATGTGGGTTAGGCTACTGAGACATATGCCTTACAAGTATAGGTTATGTGTTTTCAAATCTATATACATCTTTTTCATTTTAAAGTCTATCTTGGTTGTATAAACTGGTGTATTGACGTCACTGCCTTCTATTCTTGATAGGTGAGTACGCGGGGATCGGGAACTAGGCCATTACTTAGAAGTTAGCACAACGGTATATACAAGCTAAAAAAGTAAGTTTTCATAAAGTTCCAGTTTCTTTAATTCCGTCTTGTAACAGAACCGTTAGAATCGGACTCCTTGCTGCGCATTTCCGTGCTTAGCGGAGGACTCCAGAGATTCTGGGGGATCCAAGTGTAGTTGTTCAGTACTCTAGGATGGGGGTGTTACAATAAATCCACGAATGTGGGACTAGTTACATTCTAGCCCACAATTGCTCTTTAGTCCAACTAATGAGCACAACTTATACTTTAGTCCAATTAATTCATTATTGCTATTTTGTCCAACTAATTAGCAATAATCCCAGCTTGATCTATTATTTTGTGTGACCCTGTAGGTTCCTCATTACGTGGCAGTAATAATACTTATTAAAAACATTGAGCGGTATCTAGCAATACATCAATGCTCCCAAGTAACAGGAATGTGAGTGATCTAACTAACCTCCGTGACCAATGTTACAGTGTTGTATAATCCCTTTGTCTCATCTATCCGGATTGGACACAAGACATGGAGTGTCACACTTGTATATCCAATCCATAGTTTCTCGATCTGTGAGTAGACCTAGATAAACAAATAACATCAATATCCCATATTGGTTTATTTGAGCATGGCCATGCATTTTTTCTAAGTCTCACTCATCAAGTGGCCATGGATATTTACTCCCGTTATGTGGGAGAGACAAATCCTCTCTACGTCACTACGATCTATAAGCTTCCTTCATATCATGTCCGATTAAAGCCTTTATAGTTACCCAGTTACGGTGTAACGTTTGACGATATCAAAACATGATAATTCACAACTAGAATATCTAGTGACTTCAAGTCTAAGGATCACAACACCATTGTCACTATGAGAAGAGCTTGTAACATTCACATAACTCCCATGTAGCCTTCTCATGGTGGGTCAATCCAGTACATCATTACACCTAATGCGTACTCATGTGTTGGATCGTGATATCTCCATATCAATCAGAACCCCATACTAGTCTATAGTTGATGGTCCTGTTAATCAATATAGTTGACTAGGGATATTCAAGAATATATCCTTTATATTCTAAGGACTTCATTCATGTTAGCATATCTCCATATTGATAACATAATGAATAGTAAGTCCTTTAAATGTCATAATAAATTGATTGCCTCTAGAGCACAATTCCAACAGTCAATACCATGCATATGTCTGAAGCCTTTTGCCTCCAATCGCCCCCTGAGGGAAATCACATTTCCATCCATGTCGGTTTTCTTCTTGAAAACCCACTTGCACCCAATGGGCCTTGCCCCATCAGGTGGTTCCACTAAAGTCCATACTTTTTTGGAATACATGGAATCCATTTCCCATCTCATGGGTTCAATCCAATTATGAGAGTATGGCCCCTTCATGACCTCCTCATAGGTTGTAGGCTCATCCACATCCATGAGAAATCTGTCATCGGGTTCAGTCACGAGAAGTCCGTACGTCTTTGGCCCCTAACGTATCCTACCAGACCTACAAAGCTCTTGTGTTACTTGAGCATGTTGCTCCACAACATCTTGTGGTTACTGATCATGTTCCATCATAGGATCAGCGCTTTCTGGTTCTTGAACAACTTCAAGATCTACAGTCCTCCCACTGGTTTCTTTAGAGACAAACTCTCTTTCAAAAAGCACACCGGTTCGAGCAACAAAGACTTTGTTCTCCATTGGATTGTAGAAATAATATTGTTTCGTTTCCTTAGGTATCCCACAAATATACACTTGTCGGACTTGGGTTTGAGTTTATCTGACTGTAAACGCTTTACATAAACCTCGCAACCCCAAATTCTCATGAACGATACATTAAGACATACCCCAGTCCATATCTCATACAATGTCTTCATGACTGATTTGGATGGAACACGGTTAAAGGTAAAGATAGCTGTTAATTGAGCATGAGCCCAAAATAAAATTGGAATATCTGTCTGACTCATCATAAATCGAACCATTTCCAACAGGGTTCCGATTCCTCCTCTCAGACACACCATTCCATTGTGGTGTTCCATGTGGAGTGAGTTGGGACAAGATCCCACACTCTATAAGATAGACGTCAAACTCTTGGATTAAGTATTCTCCTCCATGATCTTATCGTAGAGCCTTAATACTCTTGCCAAGCTGGTTTTCCACTTCATTCTCGAATTCTTTGAACTTTTCAATGGATTCAGATTTGTTCTTCATAAAATACACAAATCCATATCTACTGAAGTCATCAGTAAATGTAATGAAGTAAGGATAACTACCTCTGGCGTTTGTGGCCAATGGTCCACGCACATCTGTATGTATGAGTGCTAACAGCTCATTCATCCTCTCACCTTTCTTCATGAAAGGTGAATTAGTCATTTTTTCCAATAACCAAGCTTCACATGTCTCAAATGATTCATAGTAAAATGAGTCTAGAAGTCCATCCTTAT